>JAVQJD010049556.1:0-28622 GCA_036023655.1 Nannoperca australis
TGTCTTGACTCTATTTTCTATTCATTTCACAACGTATGGTGGTGAATAAGTGTGACTTTTCATGGAAAACACAAAATTGTTTGGGTGACCCCAAACTTTTGAACGGTAGTGTATATAACCAGGTTCTGGCTTTTGATGTGTCACCTGCGCATGCACAAATGAAATCTGAGAAATATTAGTGTCAATCTATTGATAATCTTTTGCTAAAATTAGCACTGTTAAAATAACGACACCATGAGTATGACGCACATTTGATGTTCTTAAAAACATTTTTACATCATGCATTGCAGCCATTGTAACGCATTTTGCAGCAGCCAGCTCAGGAAACCGTCTGGACCAATTCCAAAACTTTTTCTACTTATTAGTCATTTACACTATAAAATGTGTAAAAATAGGGTCCAGGTTTAAAAAAAAATCCAAAATGATCCTTTAACTAAGTACACATTTTAAATTTCAAAGACACTCAATAAAACTACTAAAAAAATAAAATTAGTTATTATAATAAAACAGTGGCTGTGCTGATAGTTTGGAGACAGTGTGTGACGTAGTGGGCCCTTTGCGTCTAACAACAGTGTTTATGTTGTAGTACCAATTAGTACAGACATTTTTACACTAGATATGCATGCATCGTTTGTTTGAGACTAGATAGTGATTATAGCACTGCGGATCGAGTGTGAGCTGAATACCTCCAATGAGCAGTACTACATCCATATTATTGATACAGACAAAAGGAAATGGACATAAAAACGTTAACCAGGTATTTCAAAGTAAAAGTAAAAGTACTCCTTGTATTGCACCTGACAAAACGTCATTGCTATGCTGCTGAAGCATAACTTTTCAATTTGAAAGAGAAAATCATTATTGGTTTAAAAAAAAAAAAAGAAAGTACAGGGTACAATGCTATCATTGCCACTTTCAGAACCCCTTATCTTTCACACCCTGCAAATCAAAACCCATTGTTATACTGCTGGCCATGAACATGTTTCTGTATTTCTTAGATCAGCTGCTCATATACTGATTATGGGGGACACAGTTGATTGCAAGCTCTAATGAAAGTGATTCTCATCAAGCCTTCAATCTGCTCTCATAATGAGTGTCAAGCAACACACCGTTAACCCTTAACCTTTCAGACAGAGAAAAAAGAAGCTGTCGCCATTTCTCTTGCCAAACAAAGCCCGTCTTTGTCAGCCTGGGGCCCATTCAGCACCCGTGTCAGACAGAGGATGACTGCTGCTTAGGTTCGGGCAATATCCTTTCCTTAGGTTCTATGATCTTTGATGTCTGATAACACATCAGGTATTGGCGCTTCCCAATGCTCTGCTGCCGCTGTAGCAGCAGACAAACACAGATGGTAATCACCGACGAGCATGAAGCCAACAGGAGAGCAACCAGAGAGAACAATGTGTTTCCACAAAGATAACTCATCAATGTAGAACTTTAATATTGGATGCTATACCACACACTGCTATAAGTTTATAGGGCATGTTACAGATGCTCACATGCTGTAACAATCTATAACGATAAGAAAGGAAAAATAACACAAAGGCTATAAAGCTTCTATGAGAGAAAGGATTGGGTGATAAGTGAACAATTTTTGTGACAACTGAGACTCCGAGGATGTGTCAAGGCTTTAATAGTTTAAAAGTAAAAGCAAAAACAAAGAAAAAAGTTGCTGATAAAATCACATAAAATCAATTACTGAAATCTCAAAAGAAAATGCAAGAGGCACGAACAGTCAGCATAAAGCACATTACTATTAAGAAGCTCTCCTTTTATATCTTAGTTCAATGTGAAAGTGTTATTGCTAATCCCCTAAAGCTTCAGAGATTGAAAAGCACCACAAAACCATTAAGAGGAGCAAAGAAAACTCATTTTGCTGTCCCCAACTTATCAGACTGACATATTGAGCAGCACTCGTTGCCGTTAATACCTCAAAGTGAATGCTTTCATCGATAATCTGGTTTTTCTCTCTAAAGTTATATTCTTTCTTCTTTTTTTCCCCTCCTGCTGGCTTCTCCTTCATCCATGTATGGAAACATGAGAAACAAGCACGTTCATTTTCATCTGTCAAGTAAATCGTATACTATGGCAATGAATTATTGGTTTAGTTAATCCCAGAAGGAAAGATGAAATGGAATAGTAATGGCAAGAGGAATAGGAGAAAATGGCACATGGCCTGTACCTGTACCACTAGTGGTCAAGGTTTTATGTCCATCTCCATAGTTGCCACCTCATATATCAATGGGCCAATATTGGCTTACCACAGATTCATCAGTATCAGCATGCATTTGAGCAGATATGAAAGAAAAAACTGCATTACATCAATGTTTTATTGGTTGCTGTTTGTGTGTAATTGACCATTATTTTTCTTGATCAATGTTTAGTATATTTTGTTGTGGTTATAATTCATAATAATTCCCATTCATGTAAATGTACTATTTATACTTTAGTACATTCTTGCATCTTGTACTACTACTACTACTACTACTACTACTGTAGTACTATCTTTCTTATTAATTTGTAAAATATCCAAATATATACTTTCTCTTTCTCTTTACAAAGCACATTTGAGAAATCCTATCAAATATACTTTTGATAGTTTCGGTATCCTTGATGTTCTGGATCTAGTAACCATTTGAACCATAAGTAAATTATTTAGGTTAGATATATTGTATACCTTTCCGATGTGAAATCCCCACCAGACACCCACTGAGTCAGCCTTTTGACTTGTGGACACATTGTGACAGAACACATTTCCATCCATCTGCACCACAGACGCTTAGCAGCCCAGATTGCAGTAAGGACATGCAGTTAGAAATGTAACAGAACAAGCGTGACCACTATAGAAATGTCCCACTTGGGATCTAATGATTTCAGTCTTTCTCAACAGGTATGTTCTGGATCAGCCCTCTGGCTCATATTTTCAACTACATTATGCCTGGGGCATCCAGAGATATTAAGTTTGGTCCCGCAGAGCGCTGCATGAAATATATAATTTATCAGACCATTAGAAAGATGGTAATGAGCATTATAATGGACTCTGGTGAAGACAACACATTTGTGTCTGGAGCTGCACTTGAACTGGGTTTAATTTTAGTTAGTTTTATAGCACCACACTTAACATCAGGAGCTTCACATCAAATAGGCTTTTCAAAAATGACCAGAACTTAGGGTGCAGAGTCATTAGTGAGTTGTTATACCTATAGTATTAGAAGAGTGCATGCTTTTTTGTACTTTTCTACTGTGATCAATACAATTGAGTTTACAATAAAGTTTGCACCTTGCACTTCAGTCCACTGCAAAACATCACGCAATAAAATATATTGTATGTCCAAATATGCACACATACCCTATTTGTGTTTGATCACTATGCACCCCATGAGCAAGGGAGTAACGTGCATTTCTGACAACTGCAGTGGGCTGTAAGGGGTCATAAAAAGGTAGAAATGTTCCATAAAAGGGTCTGCGCAAAAAGACTGCAAGGTGATTTATAGGGATGATAAATTAACAAATAAGCAGTCTCTGAGTCTTTTCTTCTTTTAAGAGGAACTTGCCAAAGATGTCCCCCTTCCACCTTTATTATTTGCCACATCAATCAATCCTCTGGCCTTTGCCATCAGTAGTTACCATTTCATTCGTCTGATAAACTGCCTGATTTGTTGCTTAGGTATGAAGATTTGTGGGGATGTACACAATGTGTTTTAATGAAAAATGTTAGAAGTAAAAAACAGGATACATGTAATATTACAAGATGATTCATAAAAGTATCTACCTTTAAAATGCTTTAGGAATTACTTGCTGGACAAAGCCTAGCCTTTTAGCAACTCCTTCTGCTGGACACTTGATTTCTCTCCCCTGAGCCTTAGCCTATTTCTTCTGACACCTTAATAAATCTAAACACAAACAAACAAACACGGACAAAAGCATACACACACACACACACACACTTATAAATAGGAAGTCTCAGTGAAATTCTTTGGTATTTATAACCTATTTGGTAATAACATGTTTGAGAGTTGTCAAGACATGCCACCAAAAAGGTAACTCACAGAATTTCTTATTCTAAATGGAGAGCAAATGCCTGGAGTCTCTTTAATTCTCAAAGCACAACTCATGGGTGAATGTAAAATTCTCAAGGAGTTCATCAAGTTTAAGTTCACAATCAGTATATTAAAATACAAATAATTATGTGTAAATGAAGTGTTTCCCTAGTGGTTGTGCCGTGAAGAGCTTTACAGTTGACAACATGTAACCTTATAATAACAAAAAAAATACAACAGCTTGTATTTATACAGCGTTTTTCAGGAGACCCAAGGACGCTTTACACAAGGGGGGCAGACAAAATAAAAGAGAAAACATAAAATGATGGTAGCAATTTAAGGTGAAGAAGGCATGGATGAAGGTCACAGAGAGCAAGAAAACATTTTCTTGCAAGAAAAAGAGCAACCCTTCAGACAACAGTAAGTCACAGAATTTAAAGGATTTTAGGAAGCATATCTGAGCATATCTGAGCATATTTTAATCTATTGTAAATGAGGCAAGCTTCTATTCTTTGTGAAAAAGCTTTTTACTTACTTTTTAAGTACAATTGATAAAGAAATTGAGTTAGAATATCACTTGAAGCAAGCAGAGCCATTAATAACCCTGGCTACAATTGATTACACTTTTGACCTTAATGATGAGCCGATTATCACCAACAATCACCCCCCATGGCGCTGATTTTTTGCAAACCTGTAACACTGCCTCCAGTACTACCTACTTGCAAAGAGACATTGTGTCAAAAAAATATTTTTAAGTGTGTTTCCATCAAAACATATTTGCTGATGAAAATTGTTGCATTAAATATGAAATTAATTAGTTTTAGAGATACGGTTTGTCACAACAGCCAAACTGTGGCCAAATCAATATAACTAATGATACCGGTCAATACCAGTGGACAAGTCCTGTACTTGGTATCGCGGCTCTCAGTCCCAGGAGCCCTTCATATTATCATGCTACCCCTCGTCTCTCTAAGCCTTTAACAAAGTCCATCTAATCCACCTACTTAAGCCACAAAACCTTGCAAACCTTTTCCACAGCATCTCCCTTGGAAATAAAGCCATTTAAATTCCCCCTTAAAAGAGTGAGGGTGAAGGTATACCTGCTGCAACAACTACAGCCCATCTAAATGTCAATATATATTTACTCCTCAGCAGATGTATCCATCTCACTTTGAACAATATGTCCTGCACACTTACAAATCCCAGTGATTTTGTTGGTTTTGTTTTACACAGACATGTGGCTTCATGATGGCCGTAGCCCCTCATCTCCGTGTCAAAGCTCTGTGTCTCATTTAAATAAGATTCACCCCTCTCCTCAGTGGCTTCGGCGCTGCTCCGATCCATCTATCATCATATGCGCTCCGTTTGCTGAAGGGTGGATCCTTGCAGAAACGACAAGCGCTTGGTACACTAAGTCTTAAATTAGTCTTGACACCTGCTGTGATTAGTTAGGTCACAGCACAGTAGTTATCTGCACTGATGTGAGGTCAGCGCTGACATAGTTAAACGCTCCAGTTCTGCATCTCAGTCATTCTTCTCACATGAAACCGCTTTAAAATCAATGAAACATGCAGATGAGATATGTGCAGAGCAGTGTTCAAACACAGCCTGCGACATTAGATATGCATTTTTTTAAGGTGTCACGAGGACTCAAGAGCTGGCTGTGCATTCAAACATCTTTCTTACTGTCAAATAGCCTCTCTGCTTTTTGGCATGGTGAGTAGTTTAAGAAGTTAACAGCTGTAACTTTCAAAATTATTAAATGCAACCTTAAAAAAGATCTAAATGGTTGCAAAGTATTGAAGAAATGATATTAGGATTATGGTAGAATCTGAAAACAAATCCAATTGAGTTGCGTGTAAGCCATTACAGTAAAGCAATCATACAAAAGATTAACCACAGGGGATGGAGATCACACAGGTCCATGTTAAAGTGACCCCTACTATAATCCACAAGAACATATAAGGACACAAAGCAGGACAATATCAAGCTTCTGTTAGAGCCTGTGTGGATTTTCTTGGCTTATAAAGTAGCATAGTTTTTATAAGTGATTATAGCATTCAAGCAAAGCTCATAAATTCAGAATATTTGAAAATCCGCAAAACATAAAATCTCTAAGTATTGTATTTGATGTGACTTGCGGTTCTGTGACGCAGGGCTTTAAAAGCAGAATAAGAGAGGATGTCGGCTCCTTCTCTTCAAGCTAAATATCACAATATGCAGATACGCCTGCCTTACACCACTGGTCACTGTTTACTCTGGAGGCACCAAGGTGTTCTGCACCGCGGCAGCCCCAATGAATTTCACAAAGTCACGTCTGTTGTTTTCTTCTCTCTATTTACTCTCTTTAAAGTCCATCCATCCACATCAGTTCACCTCAACAGAGGCAGGTACAGTGTCTGAGCGCAAAGGCCGCCTCAGAGTTATGTGAACGTGAGCAATGAGCTGCGGATTCTTGCTCTCAATAATATAATGCGACAGTGATTCGAAAGGATTCTTATAACATTTGGTGTGAAAAAAAGAGTGGGCAGACTATTCTCTCCAGGGTTGTTTTCAGACAGCGTGAGCCAGAAAGCCCTCACCACTACGCCGTACATGCCATCGCAGCTTCCTGTGCTGATTTGTTACTATTTCCTCACATTGATACAACGTTGCTCCCATATTGCAACACCACCATTGCAATGCTGTTTTGTTTGTTAATGAGCCATAACTCATGGAAAAGTAAAACGCTGGACACTAAACACTATTAGCTTACCGTTTGTAATCTGTTTTTGTTTAATATAATTCCGGGTCATTTATATGTCATTACTGCGCCATTTACAAATCTATTCAATTACACAACACAAAACACATGGTAGGTTCCAATAGCAACAATGCTCTTGGTTTCTTCATTATTAAAGATTCATTAAGAGGCGGGCCATGCTTTATTGAAACAGGGTTTGTTGCTGCAGCCTGGGGCAGCCAAGCTCTCCATCTCTCTCACTGCGTCGCTGGGTGTGTGTATAACACACCTCTGCTGCTCCATGAAAGCAACCCTCTGACTTTCTCGCGCTCCCGCTCTCTGTTTACCACTTGCCATGTTTCTGTATCTCCTTACACAGCCATCTGTCCCCGGCCTTGTGTGTTTTGTGATTTGTGTTGCTGAGCAAACATTAAGCAGGCCTCACAGATACAGCTTTCGAAGCCTAAATCCTAAACTGTTGCTTCATTATTATCATGATTATCAAATCATTACTTGCTCTTTCTGTGGCCCCGCACATCATACAAAACTAACAAGTAGCACTATTTGTAATTCATAATTCTCGATTGCTAAACAGGGACAAAAAACAGGGAAATGTGTTGGGGGGGTTTCTTTCTTTGAGCACTGGTTCAAGGTTAAGCGCTAAATGTGCGGCTATGCTAACGTAACAAGATCCAGTCCTGGTATGAATGTTATTTCTGTTGAGCATTAGTGAACATTGATTGTTTACTTCATTTTGTTGACTATTCATGTCGATAAAGTGCAAGATAATGACTCTTGTTTTGCCCAATCATCTCTGGCGAGGGCCTGTGGACCTTGGGAGGAAAGGAAAAGATGAAGGAAAACTTGTTTTATCATTCAGCTTTAAGACCTAAAGTGTTTTTTAAAGATGTTTTCCTGTTCATCTCTCCTGGTGCGGTACACACAATGCAACAGAAAGTGTTGTCATTGTATTGGTAAAGGTAAAATCCAATGTAACAAGAGCCCATTGCCTTTTTATTGAATGACTATTACTTTTGACTTTTTTCAGTTTCTCTAGGTTCCTTTCCACTCAGCTTAATGGTGAAATTGTTAAGCTTACTTAAACTGGTGCATTCTGTGTTTAATACATGTTATTTTAGGGCGACAGCATCACTAATGCTACAGAATACGACACGGATGTGAATGTTAACATTTGTGATCTGAATGTGATGATTTAAATCGTCTTTTGCGAGGCTGCTTAGTTTGTTATTAAGGAATTCCACTCGAAATAACAGAACTTTACATGGGGGTGCAAAGAAAAGGCATGAAGTAATGAGGAATTACTTAGTAACTACTCAGTATGATGTACCACTTTAATTTAGGGAGCACTAAAAAGGTATTCAATAATAAAATAACTAGTAATGAGTCTTTTTAGTTTGTGCTGCTCATTGGCTGATTCATACTTAACCGAGAATGACTCGTTATTCCAATTCTCAGATCTCCAAGTCTGTTATCTTGTAAGTCAGCATTATCTAATATAAAGTCAAGCCATGTGCCTCCAGCAAAACCAGTTTCAATGATAATGGATTGATGTAGCAGCCACGTGTGATGGGCTCAACCGTATCTCCAAACAACGATTACGTCTACTAAAAAGGGATTTAATATGTACAGCTGACCACTGTTATATAAAAGGTTGCTTTCTTAAAAACAGAAGAAAATAAAATATAAACAAACGCATGACCTAGTTTTGATGTTTTAGTTGCATGTTATAATCTGAGGTTTTGCATGTGTGTGTGTGTGTGTGTGTGTGTGTGTGTTTGAGGGACTCAAGGCAGTGGCATTTAAGCAGGATAAATATGCACATCCATGGCACCGGAGATAATCCCCACTGGGCCACGGGGTGAACATTGTAAGCATGAATAAAGCCAGAGCTGAAAACAACTCATCTTAGACAACCGGTCACAGGGACAAACAGGTGGACAGACAAAGACCCTCAGGTTACTTTTCATCTGGACATTCAATGAGACCTTTTGATGTGCTGATCAACTTTTTTTTGCCTCTTGCTCCGGTGTAAGAGTACATGAAACACAATCTACCGTGTTATTATCTGCATCTTTAGCATATGTGATGTGCTGGAAGTGACTGTGTATTACAGAAAAGATAGCACAAACACATTTTCAACAGACCATTTTCTAGTTAAGAGACCATAATAATACATACAGACAAGGCTTTAAAACACTGACAAAGGTAGAGTTCCCCCTGATGACAGCCAATTAGGTTTAAAGAGAGATTAATGTGTCCTTTTATTCATAATGAATCAGTCCGCTGAATGCAATCACGATGAGTTCACACCACAGAATGCATATAAACAGCTCCACAAGAAATGCACAAAATCATTACAAGACAGAAACAAGCTATGAAGCAGCAAGAAAACAAAGATTGAATTTAATTGGGAAAATAATCCCTTTCAGAAAACATGCAAGATATAAGAGATATTTCTTTAACATCAAAGGTCTTGTAACTGCATTCTGTATTCCTTAGAGACAGGCCATGGGTATTGCTGAATCTTAAGTAATCTTAGTAAAACAGTTTCTGTCACTGTGAACAAAACTGCATACATGTATAAATTGGCTCTTGCAACTGTTTCTGCTTTTCTGTTGCTAAACTGCGTTCACACCTGGCTTTTAAAAGCAGAATGCTGATGTTGTTATAGCAGTTTCAGGTCTCAGGGACAGTTTACTTAAAAATAATGTGGCAGAAGAATCTTTTCATGATTTGAGTAGCAATAAGCAGGTTGCACAACAGGTCGGAAATGCTCAGTAGAAGAGGAGAGAGAGACAGAAAGATGAGATTTATTTTGAGTTACATTCTCAGGTTCTTCAAACACTCTTGACCTACTTAATATGTGATGCCATAGCGGCTCATGTAAATTGAACTGTTCCCTAAACACGGTTTTCAGATTTCAGAGGACCATAAAATAAAGCAGCCAATAAAAAAGCACAACGACTTGCAATGGCTGCTGTTGTGTAAGATACAGAACAGTATGAGATGGAGCAAAGGGATAAATACAAGACAAATATCAGTTTGAACAGAAAAGGTCAATTTAAAGCCTTTGGTGCAATAATATTCATGAAAGCACGAGCCTCCACGTGAATTTCTTTCTATATTTGTTTTCCAGTGGCGTAGCTGCCTTGTTCATGTCTGGATCTGGATGTTTATTTCAAATATATTGTTAATGTTTTCTGTGTATATGTCCAAAGAGGCTACAATCTAGAATGACTCAGGCATTTAATTATGAATTAACATCAGAGAAGAGAAAATAGCGCATCCTTATGCCAAGGGTTTAGCCCACAAACATATGTTAAATCAAGATAACAGATAGAAAGAGTCAGGGTTGTATTAATTTACCCATTGCCAAATAGCTTGTTGTGAATGCAAACATATCTTCATCAAGCATGTTAAACAAATTAAGTGCCCCGGGAGAAATGTTGTCAAATGTGAGTTAAGGCCACTTTGAGTTATAATTTACTTTTACAAGCAGTCTGAGCGGTGGCAGGTGTTTCAGTTGTAGCTGCTAGATGAGAGGTCTGTGTTGTGCAGATGGCTGTGCATTCTGTTTACACCTCTCCTCAAGAACAGTGCTGCAGAGCCAGATCTGCCTCCCCCTGCCCCCGGTCTGAATGCTAAAATATTATGTGTACCACAGCCTCCTTTACACACACACATACACACACACACACACACACACAGTGTGAGAAGAGAATTCTCACACTGTGTGTGTGTGTGTGTATGTGAGAATAATTCACAAAATCAAGTGAAGTCTTAAAAAAAACTAATTTATCCTTACAATGTCCATGAGCTTTTAAAAAAACATCTGTAATTGTTTTTTAAGGTTATGTTAATTACTCCATATAGTATGTATAAATAATGTCATCACAGCAATTTCATTTTAATGCTGCAATTAACAGTTACTATCATCATATCATTAATCTATGGATTGTTTTCTCTTTGTTTCTCACCTATTTGCTATTTAAACTCAATGTCATAAATTGATATGTCATTTTATGATCAGATCAGAGAATTACATGTAATTAAATAGAAGTCTCATGGTGCTAAGTAAGGAGTTTTTAAAATGTTGTTAAAACAGTGAAAAGATACAAAGGAGTAGAAGCACAGTGACCTATAGAACATGTGACTACAAAATGTGTTTGACTTTCATTGCATGTTTGTTTGGGATGTTAGAGTGTGATGATTATTATGCCAGCAGCACTAGGTGTCGATTTATCTGAACATTTATCGTTCCTTTGTGAGATTAATCAATATTTCTTTTCTTCATTCATTTGGAGTCAAATATCATGCCATCCACAACATTAGCAGTCTGGTACTTTATCATCAGTTTGTTCAGGGTCAGAAATTCACTTTTTCTTCCACCAGCAAAAGTGTCTGGTGAAATAAAATACACATTTCCCCCATAAAAAGTATTAATTTAATTCATTCATTAAATATTTATTAACTTATGGTCATCCATTTTTAACTCTCCATCACACCACTTCAAATGCACAAAACAAAATACAGACACCCAAACAGCGGTGTGCTGTAGTTTAAGTCATAACTTCAACAGACAGACACACACACAGCCAGTATGCAGTCTCTCTCCCTCTCTTGCTTCAATATCCGTTTTCCCCGGAGCTGACTTTCTCTGTATGAAGCAGATCACCTCCTGCTGGCATTTCGAGGCTTTGTGGTCTTTTATAGACAGTAAGCGCAAAACATTGACTGACTACTCTCTTCTAAAACAAGCCTAGTCACGTAACTCCCCACTGTCGCTTTTTCAGTACACAGTAGCCACAGTAGCTAACCCGCCACTGTGGCTGGTAGGTTGATCAAATTTCACTAATTCACCCAAATTTGGCCGCAGCGGGTGCTAATTTTCAATCAAACAACTTCATTTTCAACAACAACAAGCATATTTTTTTAATGTAGCACACCACACAACATTTATTAGAGCAGAATCTTGAAGGCGAAAACAACCTCATCGCCTCAACTCAACTTTGAAAGGAGCAAACATTTGTTGACAATGTGTCGGTAGGATAGTCAACAAAAATGAGTCGCATTTGAGGCGACTGAGTATAAGCAACTTTCCAACATTCACTGTATTCTGCAGGAGCTGAAGAATAGGCATCTGATGGCATCTGGCGTCTGTTGCCTGATGTGGAAGAATGGTACGTGAAGTTAGGTGCAGCAGTAATTTCCCACTGTTTGAAGTAAGTTCTGCGCACCTCATAATGTGATGTTTGGACTCAGTGGAGCTGGAGATCTAAAATGACAGGTGAAATAAAAATAGAGCCATTGCATGAACAAAGAGCCTTTGTTTGTCTGCAATGAGTGTTGATTCAAACATTGTAACTGCTGAGGGGGAGTGGGAGGGGGGCCACTCACTACACAATGAGTCGACGACGACCGAGCAAGGTGGCCGGTGCCACTGACAGCTCATTGAGGCAGAGCCCACCTGAGAAATCTGAGCTGACGCCTGCCTCCCTCCATGAGCTACATTATCTATCATCTCCAGGCTCTGAAAAGAAGTCTAAAAACCAATTTATGGTTTCATGGGATTAGAAAGCTGCACATAGTCGCCAGGAGTGCTGTGTGGATACCACATGATCCGGAGATGTGCACATAAAGGCATTCATGGCACGTGGGAAAACATCTCTCGGAGGTGGCAGGCCTGAAGAAATGAAATAAATGCTGCTACAAGTAGCAAAAAAAACATTATGATCATGACTTTTTAAATTTTTGTTATGACCTTTTTTTTTATATACTAACTATCCACTGGTGGGGGAAGTATTAAGATCGCATATTCTCCTCACATGCTTAGCAAAAGTTCTACATAAATTTGGGAAATATGCTTGGGGTTTTTTCAGGGTCAAAATCAGAGCACATAAGAAGTTTTCTGTTTACAAAAAACATAATTGGTTATTGTCAAGATGTGAGTCGGACAATGTCAGAGCTGCCAGTAAGAAGTTCTTTAAACATCTGTTTGAAGGCTGACATGAAAAGTGGATGAAAACAATCTCAAGGCCCCTTTAATCTATGCCAAGAAGAAAAGAAAATGTTGAGAACTTGGGGAGGGAAAATTTGGTTACGAGCAAAACATTAAGTACTCTATACTGTCGCTAACCCTGAAGACATACTGCAATAAAGACATTGAGATGCCAACCCACATTCCAGTACATCTAAAAGGTTGTGAGCTGGCTGCCAAGCTCAGACATTGAAGTCTGAAAATAGTATTGAGTAATCAAAGGCTTAATTTACATTTTAATTAGTATGTTCCTCTGGAAATAAGGCAAGTGTATTCATAACTAAAAGGAAAACTAAATTAACATGAAACTCAAAAAGAAAGACACAATGTGCCGCCTAAAATAGAAATACGGAGTCCACAAGGCACCAAACAGCACAATAAAAATGTATTTCAAGCCAAGCCTTTAGAGGTTCTGGTCTCTAATGTGTTGTCTTACTCATAAAGGAAAGGTGTGTTTGGCTTGATCTTTAATGCAATTGAGAATGGATGTAATGAAACAGATTTACTGTCTGAGATTGTTACAAGGGGGAATAAAGTGAGTTTTGGATTGAACTTGAGAGCATTTAGAAGTCTTGTAGCAAGATCTGCAGAAAATACAATCAATCACACTTAGCAGCCTTGAAACGAGCACTTCTTTTGGCTCCCCTGCACCTTAACAACAAAAAAGTGAGCAGCGGCTGCCTTGCGTGCTAACGGGTGTCGGCAAGCCTCTGAGGCTCTGAGAGCGCAGTTACAGCCAAACCAGGAACTGACCAGCTGTCAGCTATTATACACAAACAGGTGACAAGAGCAGCGACTATGTGCAAAATTCGCCTCTCCTCAGTGTTGCTGTTATTACAGCGTGAACTCAATAACAAAATAAGTATTTATTATATGTGCAGATGTGACTAAAACTCCATGTTCATGTTTTTTTGGCTTATGTGTGCTGCACAGACACATTTATGCAGTTTCAATGCCATATATGGAAAAACTAGATATTAAAAACTCACCAACCTGTCAATGTTTGACTTAATCCGTCACACCACAGGCAACATTAATATTGCTAATGAGCCATTTAGCAGTTTTCACAAAACCAAATACACAGGGATATCAGTTTGTACTTCGTTTAACACTCACACATTACTATTGCAGTATCCTCTCAACTTCACCCACAAATTCACAAATCACAAACTCATGTATAATCCAATTTTACATGAAGCAGTACATACAGATTAATTTGTAATTCATTTGGATTTTACATGCAGATTTGTCAAATGTCACGGGTGCATCTATTGTGGGAAACGTAGAATTAGTTATATTCTCTATTAAGAGTCCTGATTTGCAGTACATTTCAAAGTGTTTCCTCACCATCATTCAGATGTTTTGGCTCAGTTGAGAGCGCACACATGGTCCCAGTTTGGCTATCACCTGCTGTTTCACATGTGAACCTGCTAGAACGATGAACAGCACATCATCCCACCTGAGGTTCGAGAAAGCTTAGGGACTTGCCCTAAATTTGTCACACTCATAGACAGGAACCTTCAGTTTGAACTGCAAACTGAAACCCACATCACATCTACAGGGGTGTGCAAAATAACATTAATGTAAGAGAGGTAGATCGTAACAGCTGTGTGTTCAAGGATGGTATTTGGCATCGAATGTAAATGGAATGAATGCTGATGAAGGCCATGAGATGCCGTTGAAAGCTCTAAAAAAGCTAGTAAGTGAACTTTGTGTTAAGATTATTTTCCCAAACGACCAAGGTCAACCATAAGACACATTTCTGCCTCTCTTGGTGCTAGCCTTTTGAAGCAGAGCAGAGAAAAACATCAACAGTGGACAAATCAACATCCTCCTGTGTTTCCTAGGAGCTAAAGTTAGCCTCAGCAGGCTTTATCACAGCAGCCAGACTCATTTTATGTAAATAAACAGCAATGTGTACAGATTACATAGAGCAGACCATATGAGTTGGCTAAGGCTTATGACTGCGACTGCTTTGTTTGATAAGAGTCACAATGAAAGAGTTGCAAAAGCATTGATTGTTGTTTTTATACTGTGGCCACAGGAGAAACTGATTGGCTGACAACGTAATGTCAAACACTACCTACCATTACATACGCCTCACGCAACAGTTGAACATATGAACTAAAAACAAAGGTATACATTTCTAAATCAGTGTGCAAAATACACCCAGATGCCAGTTTATTAGATATGCCTAGATAAAACTAATGCAGTCTAAGACTACTACTACTACAATACTGCAATAAATCCTCCATTCATGAAGGTTTTAATTTTCAGTTTTTGTTATATAGGAGGAAATAGAATTCAACAGCACCACATGCTGCACGCTCCGTACACCTCATTATACTGTATATAATCATTATTGTTGGTTGGCAATAGCTACACAGGTAATCATTTTTTTCCCCCATTTCAATGTGACTTTCACTGACCAGCATGATAATAATAATAATACAACATAATGGATGCGAAGAAAGAGATTTGAATCCAATCCATGACGACATCTAGCTTTCAAACTGTTGGGTCACGATACGAGGGGAAGTGAGACAATGACGCTGTAGCTGATTAACAATTTGAGGACTATTCAGCCCCAAAGCAGCTGTGCCTACAAAGTGCCTCGAACGACAGTAATATCACATGAAGTGGATGGAAGGAGCACTGACTAAGAGGCCCTTGACGAAAAACATGATCATACAGCGTCTCCAAAACAAGGAAAACCACCACATGGCAGCGCGAAAAAGACATTCTGAAGTGTATAGCACCTTTCTGACAAAACACCCACACCAAGACAGACATAGGGGTCTGATCCATTAAATCAAAGTCCAACAACTCTAAGTTTCATTCCTCTCTTAATGAATGTGAAAATGAGAAAAGGTTCGCCTGAGGCCACTGAAGAACATAATGCCTTTGTTCTGTGATAACATATTGCAGCAATATCTTTCAGAACACCTGCTTAATTTGTTTCTGTCATAGCAGAATCATTACAAAAATGCCAAAAGGATCAGTAGTATTCAGTAGATTTATCTTAATATTTTGCAGCTGCCTCTGTTGACTAATTGTTTGTCGGTGTACCCTGGCAGTATGTATAATCAGTGTATTCAATTCAAGGCCTGCACCAGAGAGGTGCTTGGTCATGCCTCGGTAATTAGAAAGTGAAATAAAGATCCGGGCTTCAAGCTCTGCATTATATCACCACTATCAGTTAAAGTAAGACAGAACTAATCAACCCAGAGAGCCATCAAGGTTGCACTCCGGACATCGTTCAGTGCCAATATGTATTGGCATGCTTGTTTCACTCTGGGAGAAAACTGTGAAAAGATGCTAGTGCCTGGAGGGTTTGGGTTAGAAATAAGCTTTTTTTTTATCTTCACCCGCTCTAACATTCTGAAAAAATGGCAAAATGAAAACACAATTCGAGTTGCAAATGTCACAGCAACATTTTTGTATCGCTTTAGATTACCCATATTGTATTTAACACAAAATCAAGTTAATGGGTCATTGATTGTTCCTTGTGGCAATGTAAATGCTAATAAATGACTGCTTACCCTTCTTAATTTGTTCAAATTCCCCTGTGGCCTTTTCGCCTGCACCATGCAGGGCTCGTGTCAACACAGAACCTCCACACAGAGAGTGAAAAACTGCTGCTGGCTCTGCACAATTGTCTCTCCCTGACAGTTAAAATGTGCTAATTTTCCAGCTCTCATTTAATTACTTTTGTTTGGACAAAGAATAATGTTGAATCACTCTGTGTTTAGTCAGAACAAGTGCACTTTAAAGACAAAGAGATGGAACAAGCATCTGTTGACAACATAGTACTCAAATATCTTAATTCCCCTTTTTATGATAATTGAAAAACAGCGTGGCTGACAAGAAGTATCATCAACGTTTTTTTTAACTGATCTCCAACAAGCGCCTGCTAATTTCCATCAACAATCAGGCGAAAGAAATAAGGAGTTGTCTTACATATTCTATCGCTTGAATGAACATAATAAGGATCTTCAGGTCAGGTATAAAACAGACGCTGCTTGGCACTTAAAACTAACTTTGCCTCCAACTTCAGCATCCCCTACTGAGGTGACGAGTTGTGTGAAAGACCTTTTGACTTTTGATGTTGCTGAAGAGTTTGCAGCGACAGCTAAGCAGCTGATTCCATGGAGACTTTCAGCTTGAATGATTTGACATTTAGTCATCAGATAAAAAAAGAGAGTCACAGCAGCTGTTTGCTCAATGGCCACAAATCCAACTCCATGAAGCTTTAAAGAAACTTAAGCACCGCCCCAATCGTGCGACATTTTATTGACCAATACCCTAGACCTTTTTTTCAAGAATACAGTTGACAGAAACAAAATGCTTGGCTGTTTGTTGTGCCACTAAAACTCTGCATAAATCTGTACATATAACAACCTTCTTAAAAACAAATGCTACTTAGCGTGACAACAACTAGCTGCATTGCAACCTTCTCTTTGCTGTCTAAACACTAATATTAATATAATGATAATAACACTAATATAATGAAATGTACCTTATCTGCAGATTGGACTACACTTATGGCAGCACACAGGGATGGATGTCTTAACATGTGGGACATGACCACTGTATTATCACCCACAGTATGCAGAGGGGGTGTTGTGGAGACTGGATTTGGGTTTGTTACTCGCCATCATGATCAGCCCGGAGAAAGGAAAATCCACAAGTTTACTTTTATCTTATTAATGAAACGATCATTTAAATCCAAAACGGAGTAGGCCCAACGGGATCTTCGCAGACCTGTGTGCTCAGTGCTGCCCCTGGTGGCTGCCAGCTCAATTAAAGGTGATCCTGGAGCGTGTACTTACCCAGCTACTGCGTCACCGGTGGCATAAAGTATGCTAGGTGGTCAGCGGACTACCTTAACCTTTTTAATTACTCAGACATGTCCAGAAGGCTTGCAGCAGAAGGGAACACACTATAATAAGAAAAAACTATTTGATAGTAGAATAACACAATGTTTCTAGCTAGTGTTATTCACCAGGGTCAAAAGCGGATTTGCATGTGTAACTTTAATGAGTGGACCTGGAGGCGTGCGTAAAAACGGTTTGACTTTCTTTGGTGCTAATTGGTCACGTCAGATACATTTTATTTTGAAAATCCAAATGGTAGAAAGCAATGGAATTCTTACTTTCCTGGGTTTTAAAACACCGTGCCAATGTCATTCAGCCAATACCACTGAGCCTCTGGTGGGAAACAAATCGGCGTGGATATTGTCAAAGAACTGAAAGAGCATTTCGACTATAAATGATTGGAAAGTAAAGTTATACTGAGCCTTGATCCTGACCTTCCCCAAAACACCGACTGTGTTTCCATGTTGTTAACTTTTGTCATTTTAAATGTACATCTGTTTAACACGACACCACTGACACCTTATCAAAACGTTTAACAAGCGCTGCACGGCGTCCGTGCGTCAATGGGTTTGTAATAAAATGCAGGACTGGATATCTGTATCACAGCCGAGACTGCCTCTCTTTCGTTCAGAGGTGAGCCTCTTCTTCGGCGCTGTTCACGTGCGTCCTTTAACACACCCGCGCTCTCCAGCCGGAGGCAGTCACCGCGCGCAGCACACCGCGAGCGCATCGGAGCTTTGTGCAGAGCCAAGCGAGTGGCGTCGGTGTTCCGTTTACTTGCCCGACCTTTTTTTTTTTGTCCCTTGCTCCTCGTGTGTCATGCAGGCTACATTATGGAATTATTAAAAGGGAAATTCGCGTTGCACAGAGGTTTTTGCTGCTTCGGTGCCGGGGAGACAAACTTGAGGACTATTTGAAGATGAAGAAGATGCATCTGCCATAACCACTGAAATACTTTCATCCGTATAGAAGTTGCGTAGTGTGGTAAATAGTGAGATTAAATCCAGGTAAGACAAGAACTTTTGTTGATGAACAGTATGTGTATAAAGATAATAGCAGGTTAATGGGATTATGACATTCAAATTAATGTTGGCCAAATTGAACAGGTTCTAAGCACTCACTCCAATATTTTCTGCACTATATATATGTATCAACTAAATATATATATATGCACTATTTATCAATATTTTCTGTCTCATTGTTTCATAGTATGCAGTTTTACTGTTAACTGGTAAAATGATGATGTTCTTGCATGTGTATTGAAACAAATGTGATTTTATGCCACACAATCCTCAGCTCGGTCTGTGCAGAGTTTGCCTTGACACATTCTCACTTTATTTTCCCTCAAATGGATTTGCATGATTAACTGCCAGCATGTAATAATTTATTCAGCTGCATACCCATCTTCTACCTTTTAGCTGCTAAAAGCAAAAGTTAAAAGCTGGATTCCTGGCTCTTTAGTGAAGAAGAGAAATATCACATGAAAAACACTAAGAACTTAAAAGTAGCCCCTTTATTAAAATAGTAGGCCATATCACCAGTTATTCTGATGGTAAACCACTGTATTTGACTGTGCCGGCTCTGGGCTGTTTTTTAACAGAAATAATAGCCTACCTGTTGCTCAGTATGCACACTGCAGAAAATACAGCAGTTTAACAGTTCACAAATTCCATAATATTGACACATAGATGTGATTTCATGCATTGTTGAACCCTGCAACAGAGCTGAGAGCAGTTTTTTTTAGGGGTCTGTTTCTGTAGAAATAATGAATTGCCATATGCTTCATCATATGCGACACAAACAAAAGATGTCTCTCCCAACGGGTTTCCAACTGTTAGATTACAAAATATTCTGTTCATCCACCTGACTCAGACAAGGCACATTTATCAACTGACTATGTTTTCAGTGAGCTCAAACGTCTCCATTACTAACATTTGGTCGTCTATTCACCAAAAACTGGACTCCGGGCAGTGTCTACCCTATCCGGCTGCCATGGTGAAAGTGATAAACTGGCATAATAATACCTCTTATGTTATTGGCACCAAACTAAGTTGTCAGACCATGTTTGCCTCCTGTGCATTGGCAGTGACAAGCACTTCAATCTGACGGTGGCAAGGCTATTGGCAGTACAGTGATTCCCCTCATTCAATTACTTAGGCTGAGATTCATTTACATCCATGCCCGACCCCTAATAAATTGAACAATTGTGTCAGCTGAGAATTCAGTGTAACCCGTTGCAGCTGATCATTTTGCAACATGTGAAGGGCAAGCATTTCTCCAGTGAGAGATTATTACTGTAGGGTGTGCAGAGTGATTTCCCTTGGTAGCAGCGCCTGGTCAAATAAACACACAAAGAATTTCTTGCTTCAGGTAGAAAGCACTGATCCTGAGGATTAAGATACAAAATCTATCAAATCCCCTTAGGCACCGCTGGCCATAAGGGTGACAAAAGACATTTTCTTTTTTTCAAAAGGACACAAGTAATCATACTGTAACATCTAAAAGTACAGTAAACAAAAGCTTTTATTCTGCCTGATCATATTGTTCATAATGTCACAGATATTATTGTATTTTGGCTCATCACTCATGCACATTGTTGTAATATAAAAACACCAAGTGATTCATGCCATTCGTTACATTCAGATCAATTGGTTCAGCAGTCTAACATCCATCAGCAAGTGGTCTGAACAGAGGCAGGAAGAGCGATTACATTCAATATCTGATGAAGGTGATGACTATGAATCTCTCTTTGCTTCTTCTGGAAAGCATAAAATCTGTATCACGATCCGTATAATGTTAAATTATTGTTTTATTCTCTGTCAACTAGATCGTAACAGTCAGGATTGTAAAAATGCATTTATAAATGTCATTTTAAAGTATTGTACACTGTTACTGACATAAATCTTTATGTGTGCAGGTGAGATGCCATAATCTGCCTAGGATAGAGAGAGACAGTAAGGTATCATGGACTCCTGGATCTTCCCATCGTCCCCTCCGAACCTGTCGGAGCACCTCATGTATGAAAGCTTCATGCAGGGCAATGAGTCTGACCTCCATGGGAACTACACAGACCACAGCTTCAACAGAACCAGCACAGTGGTCATCACCTGCATGTACTTTCTGGTCTGCACCGTGGGACTCTGCGGAAACGCCCTCGTCATCTACGTCATCTTGCGCTACGCCAAGATGAAGACAGTTACCAACATCTACATCCTCAACCTGGCAGTGGCTGACGTGCTGTTCATGCTGGGCCTGCCGTTCATCGCCATCCAGTTGGCGCTGGTGCATTGGCCATTTGGGCCTGTGCTCTGCAGGGTAGTGATGACCCTGGACTCCCTGAACCAGTTCACATCCATCTTCTGCCTGATGGTCATGAGCATCGACCGGTACTTGGCTGTGGTGCATCCCATTAAATCCACAAAGTGGCGCAAGCCGCGCATGGCCAAAGTTATTAACTTAACAGTGTGGGGGGTGTCGCTGATGGTCAACCTGCCCATCGTTATCTACAGCGGTGTCATCACAAAGCACGACGGCTGCTTCTGCACCATTGTGTGGCCTGAGCCCCAAGAGGCCTACTACACAGCGTTCATGTTCTACACCTTCATCTTGGGCTTCTTCCTGCCCCTCGTGGTCATCTGCCTTTGCTACTTGTTCATCATCATTAAGGTGAAGTCCTCAGGGATCCGCGTGGGCTCCTCCAAGAGGAAGCGCTCAGAGAGGAAGGTGACTCGGATGGTGTCCATTGTGGTGGCAGTGTTTGTCTTCTGCTGGCTGCCTTTCTACGTCTTCAACGTCACCTCTGTGACGGGGACCATCAGCACCACCCCCATCTTGAGGAGCACCTTTGCTTTCGTGGTGGTTCTAGGATACGCCAACAGCTGCGCCAACCCCATCCTTTATGCCTTCCTGTCTGAGAACTTCAAGAAGAGTTTCCAGAATGTTCTTTGTCTTAAGAAGGTGGGTGGGCTGGATGAGGTTGACCGCAGCGATAGCCGGCAGGATAAGTCTCGCATGATGAATGACCCCACAGAGACCCAAAGTACTCTGCTGAATGGGGACCTGCAGACCAGCATCTGATAGCAAGGTGATAGGACCAAACTCCTACAGACTGCCATCTCTGTGAAACTAATAGTCAGCTCTTATCAACATCTCTAAGGTCACATCAGAGAGACAGAGGGCATGTCCCTTTCTAAGGAGGACCAAAGCACCAACAGTAATTCGGAATAATAACGTGGAACTCGCTGGAACCCTCTTTATCTGCCTTTGACACATTGTTGGGTTTCTCTGGCTGTAAACAAATCCATTGTAACATAATCAGAAGTTCATAAAACTGTTTGCTCTATGCTGTAAATGAAAATGAAATCTATTTGACTGTTTGTTCTCGGTGTATTTACTTTGGGGTAAGATAGAATGAACACTAACGCCCACTTGCAAACGGTCCCCTGGGTGACGTGAATTTTCCCTGGAGACCCAGGATTATATACATAGTTTACAGCAGAGGACCTGTGCCAAGTTTCCATAGTCCTGTATTGTGTAAAAAGAACAACATAACAGTGTGCTCATATGCTGCAAAACATGTTGTTAAAATTGACACCTGTATCATTCCTCTATTTTTGTTCCTGTCTCATTTGCAGGTTATTTTCTCTGGAGAATGGTTTGACTGAAAATAACTGTACAGAAAATGGCATAAAAAGTCAGAGGATTTTATATTTAGTGTCATTTAGTTTTGAAACTCTAAATCTGACTTGTGAATAAGTAATGTTTTTGTTCAGACACAGAATGTAATGAATGTCTGTGCCATTGATTCTCGTGTTCTGTTGGTACAACAGTCTGATCTAATGTGTGACTAGTTTTACTTGTGATAGAAATGTATCAAATGTAAATGTGAATTACAGTGTTCAGTCAGCGGTCAACTATTTTGTACTGTGTCACTCACTGCTTCATTATAGCTACATGCATAATTTATATTACATTAAGGGTTCTGGCTTAGTCAATATACCAAGCCAGCATCTAACCAAAGTGCTGCTAAGATATATAGAAACTCTTCTACAATGTTGTATAGTAAAGTAATGTCACTGCTGGGTTCAGACATTTTTTTTTTTTAAACACGTACTCAGCTCATTGTTGTTTCACTGTGTTGTATTAGACAAAACACCATTTGGTAACTGTCTGTTCTGTCTTTTTTGTTCTTTCTGTTTCTCTGTTTTCTTTGACTTGGCTAAAATAAGAGGCTTAGCTTGTCCCATGCTGCCTCCCATTGCGAGCTACTTGTAAACACTTGGTATGCTGACGCTAACCCATCCTCCTGTTATAATCCGTGGCATTTGGGAGGCCACGTTTCAAGTGTGGTTTCTGTCTCCAGGTGTCTGAGAGACGTGCATTTGCGAAGGGCTAGAACACTTATCCTCAAGAGGGTCTGTTCCTTTATCATCATCACCGTGCTGCTCCAAGAGTCGACAGTTCACCCTGCCATCCTGTGACTCACTGTCTGTTGCAGTTGTCAGATAGCTATCTATATAAGTCATTAAACCTTCACCCTACGCAGGTTCACTCATATACATCAAAGCCATTGACAGATTATGATTAATGTGCAATGAATCCTGTGTGTGTGTGTGTGTGTGTGTGTGTGTGTTGCATTGATATCTAGCAAAAATGTGAAGTAAAATATGTGTGACTATTGATATTTAAATATATATATATTCAACACATACAAACCACTCTAAGCATGTTGTTTCATGTGTCAGTATTGCATGATACACATAAGTACATGCACGCACACACACACACACACACACGCACACACACACACACACACCATCCAGCTAAGAGAGAAGATTAATCGAAAGTCATATCCAAGCTGTGTCTCTGCAGTGTTGCTGAATTTGTTACCTGGGCTGTAACGTCTTATTACCGCTGAAAGACACGACACACCTCTAGTGTCCTATATTTCCATAGCAACAGTGACCATGAGTGTTGGTCCCATGGTTACATTCATTAGCATAATAGTAATAGAGAGATGACTGTGGACACGAATTATGAATGTAGACATTGCTCGGATGACTGAAGGAAACATAAAGGCTGCATTAAGACCTCCATCCACTGAACTGTGAAACCCTCAGTTGCATTAAACTGGATTAAAATGTGTAGTCTGTGTTAGTGTGCAGTACAAAACGTATAACCAAACCAAACCAAACACCTTGCTTTAGTGTATCATAATCGCAGATATTACAGAAAGGAATTCAGACTGGACACGCATAGGTTGTACAGTTTCATCCAGCTGTTGTAGAGTTGTTGTTGTTGTTGTTGTTGTTGTAATTATGCATCTGGCAAACCCCTTTCTTACAACACCTAGAGTTTATTTTTCAGCTTTTTTAAATAGCTGCATTTTGCAAGACTATAGTGCAGATTTTGGACTTGGTATTTGTTCCAATTGTGTTTAAGTTTAGCTTGGTTTCTATGATGAGCCTTATCTTAATTGCTCAAATGCTATGTCTCATGAGCTTTGGAAAACGTAAACACAATTGTTAAACCTTGTACTGTTTCCGTAGAAAGTGTGCATTATGTATGTTCTTCCAGTTCCTGTTCTGTTCGATTCTATTCAAACACCAGTTTTGAAGGGGCAAACAAAGATTGTGTATAGTTGTGTTGAAGCTAAATAAAGTAATAAGTGACACAGTAATTTTTCTTTTGGTGCAATGTTGTGGAATGCCTCCCTTCATGAAAAAGAAAATGCTAAAAGACACAACAAACTTAATTAAAAAGCCAAAAGAATGTATTTTTTATTAATGGTAAACTACTGTATGTTTACAGTGATTTAAAAGCTTGGATTTTTTATGACTATTATTTTTACTACAATCACAAGTCATTAGAAATCCCACATGTAATGCAACTTTAAGCTCTGCACGTAATCTTTTAAGTAATATTGTCTGCTGCTAATTACTGTAGAAATGTGCAGCATAACAAAAGTATGAAAACAATTTTCAGTGTGTGGCTCTCTCATTGAAGCTGTATAAATTCCCTTTCTTTACATTGTTTCAGTCTGGCATGAGTTCACACACCTAGATTGCAAGCGATCCTGAATGCAGGTTAGATTTATTTTTTTCTTTCAGACCTCATCTGAGCTTCTAGGTTTGACCACAAAGTGGCGCCATAATCAAATGCATAACTAGAGCTTCTCCAAGGCCAGGAATCCCAACACTTAAGCTTTAGCACAAAGGTGGGAGTTGCATGTTTCGTGTCTCACGGTATTCAGTCTATCAACTCTCGATAAATTAAAGGTTCAGTTTCCTTTACAGTGCTTTCTTGTTTTATCATGGGGGTAACACTGACAGGATCCTTAATGCAGACAGCTTCCATGGAGATGGTATGGGTTAGAGACAACACAGCGCTTCAATACTGGGAACTAAGATATTGTCCTAATGAAGGCAAGTGTGAATGGAAGAATCAGACAAAAGACAGCACATACTCATTCCAGTTTTGTTCTGAGTTTAATCACTGAAACGGATAATGAAGCTCTCCTCTTCCTTTTCGTTTCAGCTGCGTCCCTGAATGTCCTTGGGTGGCCTTAACTGCTCCATGATACATCAAAACCATAGCGCGACCGTTTTACAAGTCTTTGATTTCACTGTTCAGAATCCCACCGTTGCCCTCTAGCTGAGGTTCTGCAGCAGACCAAAGGATATGCATGTTTGTTTTCAATTACATAGCAGCTAAACAACCAGGGGTTGTGGTTTTATATGTGGCATTACTTTGTGATAGATTAGAGCCCTCATCTTATACATGAGTGAATTTTTTTTTTCTGTATTTTTTTTTTTTTTTAAATACATACACAATCAGTGATATTCAAACAAAACCAACCACAACACCCTGATGTGTATGTGCATTATCTAAAGTCTGACTTGACAGCATACTGATTGAATAGAGCACTGGGTTTACTGCACTGCAGAGGCAAGACACAGCACGAACCACACCGGTCTACACCAGCCACACAGTTGCCATGGAGAAGATTAACACTGATGGATTCAGAGCCAGGCTGTGGTTGCACAGTGCCCATATAACGTGCAATGTGTTTTACCCTCTCTCACATGATCATCTTCCCATCCCCAAACTACAGAACAAAAATCATGATGGTCAGCAGACTTTGAGGCATTACTGAGGGCAATTTTTCCACATATTATAAGATCATGAGAGCCCAGTCGCATGCATTGTTGTTAAAAGGGCTCTTTTCTTTTTTTTCTTCTTTTTTTTTTTATTTGCACAGAGCATTCAAGGTGTTCAATGATGAGAGACCACAGCATTCTCACATATTATAGGACCTCATCTGGAGTGCATGTATCGAGTCTCTCTCTTCAGAATGCCATATGAAACCCAAAGCTCACATTCAACATACAATTCAAAAACAGCAAAAAGGTGAGCCAATTTAATCATCACCATCATTATACCAACAATTCCACAAGAATGAAAGTATAATACGTCCAAAAACATTTCCAGTACCAGGACAGTGAGGGACATATGACTGTACTGAAAACTTTTTTTTTTAAATTTTTTTTTTTAAAGACACTGAAAAGAACCGTAAACAAAATCTCAAAATTCAATGAGTTGCTAAAAAAAAAAGGATATTCCCTGCCCTCAACCAGACTTAAAAATAAAAACAATCAACACAGTAAATAATGGAACATGAGCACACTCGGGTCCAAATCGGCTTAGTTTCCATGGCAGCACTTCCCCAGCAACTGGCAAAGGCAGCTTCTCTAAGCTTTCCCATGTTTTCTTTTCTCTTAAAAAATAGATGTATACTAGATTCGTACAGTATTTCATAACTAAAGTCACAAATGATAAGAATCATAACCATACCTTTAAAAATGTTCTTGCAAAGTTCATAATACGTTGATTCTATTTTTGTTTGTTTTTTTTGCTTTCAGTTCCATATGCATATGACAACAAACTGTCCTCCATCGTGACTAAGTTAAATGCTTGGTCAGTTGAAACGAGAGCACCATGGGAGAGAAATGGAGGTGTGTGTGTGGGGGGGTGGTGGAGGGGGTCAGAATACTGTAAGAAAAATCCAGATGTGCCCAATCAACATGACTGTCAGTCACACCAAGACTCTGCCCCTGCAGCAGGAAGGGGAAGGGAGAGAGGGTGAGGGGTGTGGGGCCTCTTCCCTCTGCCCAAGCCTGGAACTGACGACGCCCGACTCTTCCTCCTCCTCCTCCTCTTCTCTTCATTCAGTTTTGTCAAGTAGATGCCAAGAAGTAGCTCAGTGCTTGTTGGTTTGTTTGTTTTTTGTCCCCATTTGAAAGGTTGCATGATTTCACACGTCTTTTTATTTTTGTCCTCCAGAGCTGGAGGAGCAGACTGGTAGTCAAAGAGTTTCAGGTAGGTTTGTGTTTGTGTTTCATCCTGTCACCAGTCCCTTGACTCTCTCATTAGAAGCAGTGGTTCTTCATGGTCAGTGGTCACAAAGACTACTCATACTCAAGGAACTGTTTATGGTAGAATAAGAGATACCTGAAGGAGGGGGGGAAAAATAGTCGATTCAGATCTGATACTGTGCAACTATGTATTTAGTAGTTCTGCTAATGCCTTGTTTCCATTCTTACCCTTCACTATCGAGTACATCCTTAATGCTGGCCTTGGTGATTATGGCATCATCGCATTTGAACCACTGGTCTTTGTGCTGGCGGATGAAGCTGGTGTAGTGGCCACTCTCTAATGTGCCCTGGTGGTTGACCACCGCAAACAAGGAATACCTGGAAATAAAAAAGACAATGATGTGACTTTGTCTTTGCTCCGTCGTCTGATAAGAATCTCATAAAGCCCCAGAATCCTCCCAGTTTGTCTTAAACCCCACACTGTTGCTCCTTCAGGGGTCTTTTTGTGTATTAGCAGCCTCATCAAGGAGCACACTGACTTTCGTCTCTGCTACAAGCAACCCGTCAATGGTATTAAGACAGTAAATTCCCCGTGAATGTCCTGGAAAATGAAAGCTATTGTTACTGCCATGGATGAAGAAATCTAAGCAGCTTTTAATAGGCTTCAAATTGATTTCATTTGGGGAAGTCACAGCCGGATGCTTCGGGTCATTAGCATGTGCTCCTGTGCTAGAGTAGAAATAGTTGATTTAGAATTGTAGAATTGTAAAGTAGAATTGATTAACTCACGTTAATAAATCAGTTTGCTGCAATACATATTTTCCAAGGTACTCACTTATTGTCGTTGTTTAATACATCAACCGTCTGTTGATACTGCCCGTTCATTCTGCTCTCTTTACTGCATGTGACAGAAAAAGAATGCCAAGATGTTTAGCATTTATAATGCTGCAAGCATGTCTAAATGTGCAACACTGCCACAACAATCCACTAGGTGGCAGAATGATCTTATCTATGAAAGCGGATATCCTCCATGCCTGTAGCACTAATGATCTTTCTGTCTCTAAACAGAGCTGAATGGATGCTACATCCAGGGGTGGGGCAAGACCGCTGCTGCATGCTCTACTGACACCGGGATATATTTATAGGGAGCGTTTAGTAATGCTGTTTTGGCATGGATGCAGATGTGTGTGTACACAGTTTGTAGTGTGTCATACAGTACGTACACGTGCAGACATTAAAATGTAATAAAACCAGTTAAATGGGCTGCTACAGTCTTTTTAGAAACATCTGTGTTTATTTCTATCTGGATGTGAACACAGGCAGGACAAGATTCACAACATGGGGATGAGCAGCGAAGGGGCTGCTAGGTGGAGGCTTACCTGGATGCCATGAAGGGTGTCATGTCCAACTCTAGAGGGAAGGAAACATATGTAGTGATCTTCCGTCGCAGTTTAGCAGAGTGCTCAAACCGCTGGTGATGGCCAGAGAGGGAGGATGGGGGGGGGGGGGGGGATGGCGAGAGAGAGAGAGAGAGAGAGTGAGAGAGAGAGA
>JAVQJD010049557.1:0-12683 GCA_036023655.1 Nannoperca australis
AAGACTGATCGAGTTATAAGTTGCTTGAATTATTATTTATTCCCTCAGGAAGGAGGGTGGTGCCCCGACAATACGATATCTGAACATTAATAATTGTAGAAGTATTTATACGCTACACATCTTCGACTCAATTTGCACCAATCAAAATGTTTGTGTATTTTAATTGACTTGCATGCAATTGTGAATACCTCTAAGAGTCATTTCATGTTTAGCCTGGACACAACATTGACATGATAGTAGGTTGCTAGCAGTATGTCAAAATTGTAATAACCTGCTAACCTTAAATTATACACGGTCAAGTCATGCAGTTTTGTGATAGAGGTTATCAAAATTCTGATTAAATATGTATGTCTCTGCAGTGACTTTGACGCCACACCATAACTTTCATTCCTGCTCCATGCTAATATGGTGTTTGACAGGCTTGCATCACCAAAATATGCATTTCATACATATTAATTTGCACTCTTACATCAATCAATAATACTGATATATGCTCTGTAATAACATTTCCATCACATCTCTAGGCCTGGTGCTGAATACTGCTCACGTCAGCTGTCAGTCATCAGCCCCTGTATGTGTAGATGTGTGGGACGCTGGCCCAGCCTTTGTTATGGAGATACTTGGACTGACTTGATGAACTGACAGATGGGTGACAAAGGGAGGCCGTATGTGTTTCAGATATGAAAACAAATTTCAACAAATTTCTGTTCACAATTGTGAAAGTAACAGAGCAGAGACCTATGTCATAAGAAATGACAATACATCATCAGGTTATTTACCGCATACAGTATATGCACAGTCTTCATATGTGTACATTCCTAACATGTTCAGGTACCTGTGGAACATGCTACATTGTATAATGTGGATTTGTGTAGCATCTGTATAAATACTTTGGTTTGAATACATGCAGTACAAACATGCAGTACTTTGAGGGAGGGAGAAATCCCATTTACATTGTGCTGACCCCATTAACCTCCACTAATAACATGAACCATGGGGATTCATTAAGTTAATATGATTCACTAAAACATCAAATAATAGAAAAAGCTTCACACTATTAATGGTATCAGGGATATTATTTAAGACTAAAGGAGCATGACCTAAATACTAAACATGTAAGAGGAAGATTTGAATATGATGTAAAAAAACACAGATCCACATTTCACAAGCTTTCATAAAAGCTTTTGCTGCATTTTGTTACAATATTTAGTTAACGATAGCTGATATTTATAAAGACATTATCATTACAATATATTTACAACACTGAAATTGTGTTTTTACCCACAGCTACTTACCCTGAATGCAACAGTGCATTAAGCTGCATGTCTAGATCATTAACATTTTAAACAACTAAACAGACAGTCACAGGTTTTCAGTACTGTGGCCATGGATTAATCATATAGGAATAAAGTGGCAGGAAAAAAAGGAGAGAGAGTGAGATTATCTTTTCATAGCGAACAAGTTGAATGAGCAGAGAGTCAGTAGAAGGAGCTCAAATGAACATATTGTCTTGAACGTCAGGGAAAGTTTTACTCCATGAATTGTGTAGTTGTGAAATGTAATTAACTACATTTACTCACGTACTGCATTTAAGCACAAGTGAGGTTCTTGTTGAATAGGTCCAATATATGCTGCTACTTCACTACATTTCAGAGGAAGACATTGCACCTTTAACACCACTACATTTACTTGACAGCTAGTTATTTGTTACTTTTTTTTCACATCATCAACACATCAACTTGTAAAAAATGATTCCTTATTGTAGATTAAATGTCCTACATGCCCACACAGGTGTTTGCAGTAATTGTGGCTAATTATACCTGCTAAGGTTGGAGTTGTGCAAAGCTATGCTGGGATTCAAGTACTCACCAAACTCCATGTACTAATCACAATAATAAAGTTGTAACTTGTACTTGACAGCTGGTGAGAACTGCAATTGTAGTGGATGTTTTCCCCCACAGCCACGAGGGGCAACAATGAGCCTATTCCACACTCCAGCAGTATCACAAAAATGAGATTGAAGCTTTTCCTGAATTGTTTTCGAAATTTATTTTTTATTTCTACAAGAAGAAATAATTAAAGGATGAAGACTAACTGGTTGTTTTGGCAAATAGTACTTCTGATTAACGGCCACACCTCCGTTAAAGAGCAGCACACAGCTGCTTCCCTGCACTTTAATGAATATGAAAATATATTTCATGACTTCGGGGAATCTGTAATTTAATTCCCTGAAAAGGGGCTATTCTGCATAATGAATACTTTAACTTTGAAATACATCTTGCTTCTAATATTAAAAATCATTCTGATTTCTGGTTTATTACACTAATGGTGGAATATCACTGTGTATTTTTGGTTTGTGAAATGCTCCAGGCTTTATGAAACACTCACTTGGTTTAGTCCATTTGTGTTTTGGAATGTAGACTTTATTTTATTTTTTGCACTAGCTGCCTGCAGTAAATTAGACATCATGGTAGAAAGCAGACATGTTATCACTTCAACTGATCAGGTTGCAGTTCACGTGTATCTGAGTAAGACAGAAAATGCCTTTCAACTCAAATAGTATTGTTGTATAGCTAATGCTCAATAATTTAATCCATGAATAAAATATCTCCTATCAGCTTGCATTGTGATGGTTTCTACAGTCTAAATACACTGATGGTCACTTGCACAGTGCGTTTCACTTCCACACTGTTGTCAGAGCAATGTGATTGCTCTTGTCATCGCCGTCAAGGTATAAATAATGTATAGATGGTGAATGCAATCGCCCCTCTTGAAAAACACATTTCACTGGGAAATGACTGGTGAGTCTGTCAGGAAATATGAATGTAACTCCGGCTTTGTTTCTCCTTCAGTTAGTCTCTAAATCTGTCTTTCACTATCTGTCTTTATATAGAGTTATTCTTTCTTGTAATCACATTACTTTGATCCCATTATATGTAATCCTTTTACCCTCCATTCTCTTCTACTTCTCTCTTCTACTAAAGAAATGTCCCAAATTGCTGTGTGTATTTGCATGAGTGTGTGTGTGTGTGTGTGTGTAAATGCCAGCAGCATCATTCAGGCTGAGGACTAGACTTTTACACTGACCTTTAGACCCTCATCAACCTTTCTGTCTAAGTACACACACAGTCTGTCTCTCTCTCTCTCTCTCTTTCTCTCACACACACACACACACACACACACAGCCTGCCTGTGTGACAGCTGAAAAGCCTGTTAAACTGATCTGTTTTCACCCCCACTTAACCTGGAGGTAAATATCACACAGTCCACTTCCAATACTTCCAGCGCTCCTTTGCTTTTTCTTTCTTCAGTTCATGCCACCCCTTGCTTATTAGAGTCTTCACACACACATGCACACACACATCGGATGTGAGAGAGAACATTTTATCCGTCATCTCGCAGCTGTTGAGCTGTGAAACTGATTTCAGGCTTTGCAGTTATTCAATATAGATGGTATCCTGCAGAAAAATATCACTATTTGCATTTCTAATATCAGTGAAAGTTTATTTCCAGCCATAAATATTGATAACAATGTGGTAAATGTGTTGAACAAAAGAAGGTCAATGGACAAACCTGGTCATTTGAGTTTTTGCACCTTTGACCTTCCACCTCTGAATCTGATGTTATACTGAATTTTATCTTAATTTATGCATTACTGTCACTACAAATGTGTATTCTGAACTGCCTTCCTAAAACTTACACTATACTTGTGTTTTGTGCTAATTAATGAACGTTAGATGCTAACACAAAAAACCAAGATGGTGAACATGGGGACCATTATACCTGTTAAACATCAACATCAAACAAACATCTTTTCAATCATGGTTCTATGCACTTGATGTAAAGCTCTTATTTTGGAAGTCGCTTTGGATAAAAGCGTCTGCTAAATGCCTAAAATGTAATGTAACATGTAGCGTTGTCATTGAAAGCATGCTGATGTTAGCTTTTAACTTAATGGACTGCTGTGGCTAAATATGGCCTCACTGCACTGCTAAAATGGCTGTAGATACTTGTTCTTGTTTCATGATATTTTCTAAATTAGCCATGGTATCATCGTTTTACAACGTCTTAGTTTCTGCCTGTCCTCAATAAAATGCAACCTCTGAGTTTTGTCAGCAGAGGTTTCAAATGTGTCTGTTTTAGGGGCTGTAAAACGCCGGAGTAGTGTGGACGCTAGGTGTAAATATAGAACACTTTTTTGTTTTAAAGTGCAGTTGTAGCCTTAGTCTTGTTTTATGTTTCTGTCCATGTTTTCTCTCTGGAATACAGCCAAGGTGGTTTGTGGAGTTGTTTTGCTTTTGTTTCCTGTCAATCCAGAGACACTTTTGATCCTTAACAGATTGTTTGGTTGTCCTGGAACCAAGCAACAATTCTGTTGAGCCTTTTGTCCAACATGAGTGAATGACTGAGAGTCCCTGCCCGACCCCCCGACCTCACATCCACCGGCAAGGTGTCAGGGTTCAGGTCGCCGGGTGGATCAAGGAAAAAAAAAAATCACTCTTTTACTTGAGGTAAAACACAACAGAGTTCCAAAACCAAAAGGCTGAACGACAGCCAAGAAAAACACTCTTCTAAACTAATCCTTCGTTTACAGTCTCTGGACACTTATTGTTCTCTGACCGGGTGGCGCAGAGTCGTGGCAACTAACAAAATCAAACGAACTGGCAGTGGACTGGAAAACACACATCTACTAAAAAACCTCTGGGCTTGAGCCACGGCTGAGAGTGATCAGACAATCAGGCCAACCCGTGCCTGTCACAGGAAGAACCGAAGCTAGCAGAGAGAAGCCCTGCAAAACAAACTTACAAAATAAAACAGGAAATGAACCAAAACAAACAAAACACCAAAAACATAACTTAGCATAACTGACGGGTCCTTACACAAGGCTGCCAAAGACAGAAACCAGCTGGGGAAATTCTTCTTTTACCTCTGTTGTATTTTTTTAGTTTGTCTAAAGCTTTATACTCCACATCCTCTCACTTTCTACCTTATGATCGAGTCACTGGAGAAGTCTTGGTGAGCTTCAGTCAAAGATGGTTTACCATGTGACTGTAATTTTTATTCCCTCTTTTCATCCTATGACTTAGTCACTGTCTCTGTTATGAATCCACCAGCACCAATGTCCCACTTTTTAAGGTTTGGTCATAACTCTTAAAATCAAGTATGGTGTGTTTGTAATTCTAATTACTTCATTAAATAATTTGAATAATTCTATTAATTTCTGGTATATTTTCTTTAAAAACTACTGAATATTCAATTGTTGCTTCTGACTGAACGTGAAGATAATATTTTTTTATTAGCAATCAACTCAAGGCCTATAAACTTAGATTTTTATCTGTTTATCTGTTCCATTACTTTTTTCATCAAGAACCATCATTATCTAGTAATTATTGTTTTCTATCTTAATATTGGTAAATTATAGGCTTAAATAAAGTACTTTCTGTTTGGCTGGAAAGACACTTCCATTTGATTGTATGATTTTGTTCTTGGAATCCCTTTTCCCCCACCTTATTTGAAATTAATAACAACATTAAAATCAGTTTGAACATGTGTTTGAGGCTTTGCCTTTAGGGAACCATAAAAAAGCTTTTGGCAAGACGCTGCTGCAGTCCACTGGAGGGCCAATGGACTTCAGAAATCAAGTACACCTTTACCGAAAATGTGCTGTTTGTCATTGCCCTCCAAAAGAACTCATATTTCTGGTCCGCCACCTCTACTGAATTTAGGTGAGGCTGCTAAGATGGCTTGGATAAGATAAGCAATAAGATTAAGATTGTGGACATGGGTAGAAAGAACCCAGGAGGCAAAATTTGGCCTCCAATGTCATAGTCAGACACTCTGAAGAACTGCAACAGAGTGGATTGTTAGCTATACAGAGAGAGGACAGTCTTCATTTGCATGGCCACCAGAGATCACATGTAACGTGAAAGTAAAAACCAGCCCATTATTATTCCCACAGTGTTAAATACCAACTCTTTGTCACACATGTTGGCATTTGAACAAATAACCAATATTGTTTTTCCTGCAAGGACAGTTTTGACAACATGTTATAGAACCCAAAGCATATATATTTTAAATGAATTGGTTGCTTTAGGTGTGATGATATGTATCAGCAAAAATAAGTAACTTAAAATGATGCAACATTGTGTTCTTGGCTTAGTTCGCTATGTGTGGGATCCACTGGGTAACCATAGTGTGTGTCAAACCTGCACTTTGGTGCATGCCACCTCTGTTTCACCCCCTGACTTTCCTGCCTCTGTCTAGTGATGTCAGCTATCTGATCATGTATGCCAGCTGGCTGCAGGTTTCATGTGCTGCTTTGTAAATAGGGCCAAACATATGGTGCAATCTGTCAGCACATGGTTACACTGAAAGTGATATTTCCATGTCTCATTTTGGAGACGCCATATTAAGTCTGAACTTCACACCACAAAAGCTCAGAGTAAAGCATACTTCTGCACTGACCCGGACTTCACTTCACTTGCCAACACGACCAATAACTAAGGGCTAATGAAGGGACAATGTGAGCTCACAGTATTTTGAAAAGATGATAAGTACCTGCAGCACCCATCCGACTATTCTTTTCTCTTCTATTGTTTTTGCTGGGTTGGACTGAATTATCATCATCGTCTTTATCAAACCAACTGTTCAAACTCCACTACAGCGGTGGTTTTTGGAAATCCTGAAACACCCAAAGAGTCCTTCATGGGAAATGCAGCAAAATTAATAGTTTAATTTAATCAGATTGAATTCACTAGAAATTATTCCACTTGTACAAGCATCAGCATTTTAATCAGCAGTTCCACCCTCACTGCCATTATCCACAGTTTCACAAAAATAAATAACAAATCCAATAAAAGCGCTGGAACGGGACAATGTTTTAGTAAACAAAGGGTCTAATTTGTGTTGAACGTAGTTTTACCTCAGTGACAGGAAAATGTTTGAGAACCTCAAAGGCACAAAGGAACCTAAATTGAATTTGGTCATGTAGTTCATTTGTCTTTTAAGGGTTCCAAAAAATAAATATATAACCTGTTTATTGTCTCTGTTGCCCTCAACTTGTCTCTCTTGCTCTCTGCTTCACTTTATCCACTTCACTTTGACCTGCTATATGAAAAAGCAATACAGAAGCACACAGAAAGAGAAACACAGAAACACATACTGCCCGAAGCAGCTTTTCTGGGTTTGTTGTACAAAAAACCTTCCAACATTGATCGATGATATTATAATCGGAAAGTTACTGCAGGGTTTCTCAGAAAGATGTAACAAAAGATGAACACACTCACACACACACACACACACACACACACACACACACTTACTCTAGAACCTAAAATCTACAACTATCCTCTTCATCTTTCTGCTCAGCCCTGTCTTTCTGTTTAATATTTAATGGCTGTCAGGCCATTGTTTTCTTCCTTTCCCTTTTTTCTTTTTTTCTTTTACTGTTATTCGTTTCAGCCTTTTATCCTCACACAAAGGACCCTTGAGGGATTACTATATCTTGTCTGTGCATGTGCATGCATACAAGAGAGATTCCCTTTTGGTTTTATTTACTATATTAGGACTTTTCTGGCGTAAACTCTATAGAAGTTACTCAGCAGTTTGTCGCTTAATGTGCTGCAAAGAGCTGTGACAATTAGAATATAAATGTGTGAAACTATGAACAAGTCAAGATGTTAACCTATAAGGCTGCAACAGTTACATTGCCTGTGAGTGGAAGTAGGTTGTCACCCATACAGATTTTAGATTCATTGCTTAAATGTACTTCTTTCCAAACCAGAGAGGACTGGTTGTCTTTACAACACACACTAGCAGCTCTTTGAGCCTGTCCTTAGATACAGTGATTCACTGAGCTAAATGCTAACTTCTGTATTAAAAATGCTCTTAATGACAATGCTAACAATATTTAGCATGCTGCAAGCATCGCTAAAAGTAAATAAAAAAAGTTGATTTGATCAAAAGTTAATTTGATGATATCCAAAAATGTTTATTATTTATTAGTTATTTAATGAAGGAAAAACAAAATCAGTAATTACAGATATTGTATTTCTTTCATACGTTTGGATTGGTTTATGTTTATCTGTCAACCTTCACACAACAAGCCCTTTCAGCTTCTGCAACCTTTCTAACAGCTCACTGCAAAGTTGCTCTTTTGAAGTTCTAAAGCACACCCACTCCACCAGAGAGAAAACACCAAGGTTAGACCTTTCCATTCCATACTTTATTTGTGCTCCTTTGGTTCATATTATTGTAAAGAATGAAATGACCACTGCTCTGTCTTGTGGCACAAGTCTGTCTGTGTTTGTCAGAATTATTGTAGAAAGAATTTATTGTGACATTGCAACAGCATATTGGAAGTTGTGGCTTTACACTCGATTAATCCAGTACTGTGGGTGAGCACCATTACCAACAAAAGGTAGAACACTTTTGTGAAATGAGCATGCTGTATTAAAGAGAGCCTGTGGAGCTTTAAATGTACATTCAGCATTTCTCACAAATACACATTGTATGTGTCCTTAGTGTCTAACAAACAGTTCCTGCCTGAATTCTCAGTTTGTGCTATTGTCAAATCAATCCCAGTTATATTGTCCCAAGGAAGCCAATTAATTTCACATAATCCAATTTGTGGTTTGATCTCACTTCTTGTCTGCGTTTCACAAAACTTTATGGGGCTCTGTTCCAACAGACATAGCAGACATTAATGTGCTAGATGGCTGAATATCTGCTTTTTTGTTTTGCCATCGAGCAGCTTCGGGCCTCTGGAGTCACAACTTTAAAAGCTGGCTTGAAATCAGCTGACCTGAGAGGATGCAACAAAACATCCCTTATCAAATCCTATTTCCCAAAGCAGGGATCAGTGGCCTCCAAGGCTGATGACACTGAGCTTCCTCCAGGATTGATGGCCACGCCGGCTGCTACAGATAACTAGGAGGTGCAGTTTCTGTCCCCTCGGCTTATTGACACCTCATACACCAGTGACACACCCTTTGATTTTACAGCAAAGCATAGCGTTATAGATCAGCCTTTTCTGTCTTCACAGTCCTCTACTTCATATGTGGTCATTAAATTTAACAAGGTGTCAACCAGGTTCTAGGTCATTAAAGATACATTTTTGAAAATGTGCATCTGTGAATTGGTCATAAGTTGCATATTATACTGTACATAACACATATGCAACACTTATGGAGGACTCACACCTTTGATCATATGTGTGATGACTGCTGTCCAGGGCACTGATTCTCAAGCTGTATTCAATATTCACATATTCATGTTGGCTAGCTGGAATCCCATTGGTTGGGACTTATGGCTAATAGTTTTGCCTCACTTGTTAGGCTCACTAAACAATATATTGGTAGTACTTTATGTTAAGGCCCTTGTAATACGTGTTAGTTAATAGGTGATAAGCCCCTAAGATGCATGTTAACATTATGTGTTAAAAGGTGTTAATAATATCATCATAAACACGTTTATTGTGAGATCATAAGACATTTAAAAGCACTTTAATAAGAAATGTTAACAATTGATAGGCTCTTTAGAATGATAATAAAAGCTTTATGAGTTTCATATAACTGTTTATAATAGGATTACAAACTCATTTAGAGTTTAGAGTAACTAATTTACTTATTGTTGAACCGTTACTAAGCTTTTTTAGTTGTGGTTAACTGTTTATAATTGAACAATAAAGAATGCATTAACTTCAATAAGGTATTGTTTTCACTTTAGATCTGGTAGCTGCAAAAAGCATAATTAAATGTTAATGAATGAATAATAACATTTTTATTTATTTATTTATTTTTACCCTAATAAAGCAACACGCTTTGAATACATTTCATGCTGTGTTGTAACTAGTTGGATTGTAAATGTGAGTCATAACAGTTAGGACCATAATTTGGTCCTACATTGCTGACACTGTTAGAATTTTCACACGTTTTGTCCAGGGTTGCCAGAGCTTTAAATGTGCCATCAGTGGACCACCGTCTTTGATTGACGACCAAAGTTTTCTCACATTTCACTCAGCATTGTAAATTTGTGTCTGGGAGAGCCCAACATAGTTAGCTTCTCAATGTCTGTGTCCAGTTCAGATGTTTTGTCTTAGTGTTTTGCTTCAGCAAATATCAAGAATGAAATGTTGGATTATGGTTTGTTCTCTGCCCTATTCTACAGCATTATCGTATGTGAAATTAAGATTTCATTTTGGCCATTTATTTTAAGTTTAGTGTTTTGGAGATGATGTTGATGTTTTAAGCTCAATCACTGTAAGTGTACAAGATAGAATAGCCTCCCCAAAAAGTAGTGCTGGTGGGCAAGTACATAATATAAGAGACAAAAGCATTGCTTACTAGTAAATTTGAAGAAAGGATTAGATAGTAACTTAAGACAATGCTGATATTGTTTCTCTGATGCCTTGTAGTTGTTTCTCTGACATGGTTAGAAGATACACACACTAGTGGATTTAACAGTTTATATTGAGTAAATAAACTGCTGCTATAACCTAAAAATAGGCCAATTCCCTTGTCTTAAGTGTATTGTATCTGGGACTGTTTAACAAGTGCTCCCATAAGGCCTTCTTCCTTCTTTCACCCTTCTATCTGTTCTTTTGTCTCTTCCTCTCAGTCTCATATCTGCATTACATATTTTGTCTTCCCTCCCTCTCCTTTGTCCATTCTGTCTCTCTTTTGTGGTGAATGTAACGTCAGTTCCCATGATGCCTCCCTTTAGTCTCCCTACATTCCTCCTGTACTATAAAAGCAGACAGGGGCTATTGTAAAGTTGCTCCCTGTTGGCCCTCTACCTCCCGCTCTAATTACCTCGTTTAAACCTCGTCCTACAATTCCCTCCCCTCTTACCTCACTCCCTCCTTATCTTATCTTTTCACTCCACGTAGCTCCCTCTTGCCTCTTTCTGGCTATCAATCCCACCCTCTCACATCCACCTACGAAATGCACAAACACACACACAGGGTAAAGAATGGGAGAGCGACTATATTGTTCTGCCGCACTTCTGGGGCATTCAAGATCCATTTTAGTTGTGCTCGAGCACAAGTTTGTGTATTTCTGATTGTGAAATTGTAATGTCTTCAACTTAAGTAAGCCTGAAAATGCACAACAGATACAATAAAAAAAACAAAAAAATGTACATTTTCAACTGTATTCAATCATTTGATCTTTTTTAATATTTAGCTCTCTTTTGATTGTTGTGGTTTAGAGTTTATCTGTCTCTCCACAAATGTTCATGTTTTTCTGTCAGCCACTGTAATATGTGGTGTGGTGTGGTGTGGTACGGTCCTCTGATGCACAGCTTCTTTTATTTAACTACAATGGATTTGTAGGCCTCGCTGCATTGGTGGCACATCAACACTTACTAAATACGAATTATAGTTTGTTTTGGGAGAAACAATTAATTTATTTTCTTGTTTGGTTAGTTATGACAGGCATGCCAACAGGAGCAGCAGATCAGAAAGTTTGCAAATGGGTATCTGTGGAAGGCATTCGTCATTTAGGTATGAAGAAGAATTTGAGCTTTTGCCACTATGATGAACCTCAGAGCCGAGGCCTCACAGCAGCTAACTTTGCATTTGCCATTGTTGGTTAAGGGTATGATTCAATTCTTTATTGCCATTTCAACAGTCGATAGGAATTTGGTTTGGTTTGGTCCTCAACTCAATGCAGAGTCCCTCGAAGTCTCAAAGAAGTCAAGTCAGTTCACATTTCAAATATGAACTGACTTACTAAGATGACATCTTTGCATGTTTCTATAGATTTCTCTCCTTCCTTTTGTCTTTTTCTGGGATGCACTTTGTAGGTACTATTTTAAAAAGTAACATTTAAAGTTGACATACTTTCCTTCTCCAATGTTACCATTTAATGTGCTTTGCAAATTCTTGCAGAGGAAGGCAAAGAGACACTGACACAAAGGTTAACTGAACAAAACATACAGGATGTTGGCTCAAACCTCAGCTTACACAAACACACTCACACGGGGCATTTTGTAGAACTTCTTGTGTGACTCCCTAGTTCCTTTTTGATCCTTGTCTTCTCAATTTGTCTCCACGTGTCTTCGCCCTTCTCTTCTACAGCACCACTGTCTCTCTTTAATTGGCTGTAATTGTCAAATCCTGGCAGTGCAGCACAGTAGCGAGTGAATGGGTAGTGCACTTCAGGTGTCACTATTTTTGGCGAGGACTCCTCATTAAGGTGAATTCAAACTATATAGACCCAATTAGGGTTGAGTTGTGGGACTGATCATGGATGTACAGGACTTCATGTATGGAGAGATCCTTAATGTTATACAGTATGTTTTATGTCAAATTCTGTTGGCCCAGTTTCTAACGTACATTGTGATTTTGTCATAGTTCAGGTTTGCCTGGACCCCAGAATGCAGAGAAGCCGACAGAATTAGTACGAGAGTTTATTCTCAAATGGAAACCAGTACAGGAAATCACAAGACTAAGGAGACGATGGACTCGCAACTGGCGAGTAGGCAGGTCGACCGACGGGACGGAGCAGCGCCAGGAAACACTAGGAAACACAAACGAAGGCAGGTAAGTACGAGAGTCGCTAAACACCACATGAATAGCCGGAGTCGTAGTTACCACGCAGGTTGCTGGTACGATCTAGCCACGAGTAGAACACAGGACTGGGTATAAGTAGCCAGGCGGATAATTAGGTGAATGGGCTGCA
>JAVQJD010049567.1:0-50000 GCA_036023655.1 Nannoperca australis
TTTACTACTAATAAATAAATAAAGATTTATCTAACCTTAATAAAACAAAACTTAATGAATGAGTTTGTAATTGTATTATAAACAATTATAAGCAACTCAAGCAGTCTGTTAATTGTTGACAAGTTTTTTATAAGAGCATATACTGTCTTATGTTAATAAGCATCTTATAAGGGCCTTATTACCTATTAACACTTATTACATGACCTTAATATACAGCGTTACCTGTATGGTTTACTGTTAGTTTAAAATGGTACAGTATGTTGTTGGCTTTCTTAGCACAGCTAACTAGCATCACCGTGCTGCCACAGTACTCTGAAAGATCTCTGTGTGTGGATTCAGCATCATCTCTGGTATTCTGTGTCCTTTTTCATCATACAGACACATCGTTCTTTTCAAATTGAACTGTAACATTAACTCAAAGCAGCATTGCAATATTTATCTTGACAGACATACAAAACTGCATTCTCTCGTGCCAAACAAACCTATGGTTTTATGAATGATCCAAGCGTTATCTTTAAAAGATAACCCAGTGGTTAAAACATGTCTGTACGCTGTTTTCTCTGAGCATACTGTTTCATCTCGTGGCTCTCTACGAGCAGGTGATCACCACCACATCTTTTTAACACTATGACACGTGTATTCATCACTTCCTGGGTATTCATGTGCATATTGACACACAGTATTTGGTGGAGCCAGCCATCAACACTGGTAACCAGAAGCGTTTTACTCCTTTTAAAAATGCCAACGGGCAAAAGCATCAAACATGGTATCCACATTTGTTATGTGATAAAATGAAGGATTAATAGGTGAAGTCTTCGTAGTCAAAGTCAGTCCACAGCGGACACACGTCATTTCTTCTGAATTAATGTGTTCTGCGGCAGTTTTCATTGAAACCTCATTGAATCCCTTTTTATTCATTATTGCATTCATTAATTCTGACAGCAATAATAATATACCTTCTCAGTGTGTGTGTGTGTGTGTGTGTGTTGTGAAGTATGTATTGGAGAGAGCTGGACTGTAACGGGAGAGCAGCAGGGTTATTTTGATGAGCTGAAACAGATTTCACAGCCATGAATAAAATATAACCGCGATGCTCTCTCCAACAAAAGAACCTGCAGCAGTTTAATGACTGCGACTTGTAGGTGGTCCTTTACCAGCAGCGCTGGCCCTGGAGAAATCACTGATAATGATTAACTTGATGCTGAATGACTTTGTTTTTTTTCCTGCTGTACCCCAGTGGCAAGGTTGCGAAACGTCAGGCCCAGACAACAACAGGTTGATATTTGACTCTTGTCAACATCACATACACACAGCATCAATGTGCCTGCTGCCTTGGAGATCATAACAAACAGTCAGTAATGTCGATACCAGGGAGCAGCAGGTACTGTTATTCTCGGAGACTGTTTGTGATGAAAAATAAGAGGCAAATGGACAGTCCAGTCATGAGAGTTTGGTCTTTTAATTAATTTAAACGACATGAAGTAATACTAAAATGCAACCCCCACATTGTATTTGTATCTAAATCTGTGATACTGTGAGTGTAAATCCTAAATAACAGCAGCTGAATGACAAACAACAGGACTTTGTCATTCCTAGATAAAATACATTTAGGAATGTCAACTATGGTAACTTTGCTAGCAGGTACAAAAGCACTGCATTGCATCTTTGCTTAATTTGCACATAGAGATACAAAATATATTGTAACAGAACAAAAAAGTTAAGTCATCCTTTATTTATAGAGACATTCATTCAGTGTTAGGAGAATGAACCTGTTGAGGGAAACCGGTGGAGATAAGCCACGCAGACATGGAGGAGAACATGCAAACTCCACACAGAAAAGCCAGTTACAGTGAGTGTATTTGTTGTTCTTCACACACGTAATCGCAACAAAGCTAGAAATTAAAAAAAAAAGTTTTTCTGCAAGTTCCAGACCTGGTTTAGTCTCCACCAACTCCTGAGAAAACGGTTGTAATCTTTAGTTGCTAGATGTTCCTATTGAGAGTCAATAGTCGATGTTAGCTAGTGGCTGCAGCTGGAAACATCTGCCTGCTGCAGCTGATAACAGACTAATCAGAATCAGAATCAGAAGAAATAATAAACAGTAGAAAATAGAGGGTGTAGAGGTGTAGCCCCGTTAGCTCCTCCATCCAGCCCCGTTAGCTCCTCCATCTTGTTAGCTAGCGATCTCACGTTGCCCATGACAACTGTCCGCAGATCTGGTCACCATGGCCGGCTTAAGTTCAATCAGCAGAAACACCAAAAACCTCTCCACCAGCACATTTGTGGACTCCAACAAGTCAACACCAAACAAAAACCTATAAGTACAAAGTTAAATAACAAAAAGATTTAAAAGAGCAAGTAAGACGAGCGGAGCAACCGTATCGGGCACTTATAAGCGCATGCGCACACATTTTTTTGTTTATAGATATATGTAGATAGTGAACTCACTCTATTTGGGTTTTGGGCTGTTGGGCTTGGCCAAAACAAGTAATTTGATGATTTTGAGCTGATTAATTAATTAATCAAGAAAAAAAGAAGGCAGATTAATTCATAATAAAAAAAAAAGAAACTGTGAGTGGTAGGGAAACCAAACAGCGACAGAAAATCACTAAAATCTCATATTATCAGCAAGTCCATGTCGTTATCTGTGTGCAGCACCATTTCCCAAATGAGCCCTAAATCTACTGTTTTTGTCTGTTCATGTCCTGCACTGACGTTCACTCTTTCCTGCTACAACTCTCTCACTGGTGAGTTGGGTGGGTTCGCCACTGGTGAGGCCTAAAGTGTTCAAAGTCCAGCCTGGCTCTGCGCCTGCCTGCGGAAAGAGGATGGGTGGGTGGATGCTGGAAAATGCTACGATAGTGGACAAAAGAGAGAAAGTGCAAAAAAACGAGTGGCCTAAGTGACCACCGGAAAACTCAGGGAAGCCCTTTGTGTTTACAATGTGGGTTTGGCAGACATCAGTTGGGCAAAGGGACACAGGTTGCCTTTGGAGCTTGTGTGTTTTTGCGGTGGCTTTTAGACGTGAAGACCAGAGCCAGCCCCACCAAGCTGCCTTCAAAGAACCAAGTGTAACTGTAATGGACAAAAGAGATGAAAAGGAGTGTCAGTATCTGTTTTTCCCACTACGTCTTTCAGCGCTGTCATCTAATGAAGATATGAGATTTGATCACATTTAGCCCTCTGTTTTCATTTTGTCTGCATTGTTTCCAAACCTGATGCCAAATGAAACACTTCTTTTGTGGTCTTAGATGGAGCCGCCAGAAACGCAAAGATTTCTCTCAGAGGCAGTGCCAGCAAGGTTAAAAAAAAAAAAAGATCTATGTTTTCGCTTTGCTGAGAACTTAGCGGTGGCCCAGCTTTATTACATTCTGCAAATTGACTAAAAAAAGAATTAGTAATTGATGAGAAAGTTGAGTCAACCAGTTCAGATGATTTTGTGGTTTTTCAGTGTATTTACATCTGCGTTCAGCCAGTCTATAGTTCAACCCTGTGGATCTTTGGCACAGTGATAACATCATATCCAGACTGTAAGATCTTCCCATAATCTGCAGTGTAATCAGCCTTTGCGCCAGGCGTCAATTGGAGAAAGATGTTAAATTACCATAATCACCCGGGCTGTTACATGACAGTTATTTCTTCAAGGCTATAATTAGTTTTAACATGTTTGAGTCTATGGCGGGACACCTTCTCTGAATTAACCTTTGCTGTTTGTGCTCTCCACAGAAAGATGTGAAGGACGTGTTCACAGCCATCACGTTCGAGGTGGCTTACAGCCTGGGGAAGCACGTGCTGGGCGGGCACCAGGACAGAGACCTGCCCATGCTCACTCCGGTGCTCCGATGGAGGAAAGGAAACAAGATCGCAGCGAAGAATGAGGTAGAACACTCTGAGAAACACATAATGAGAAAATTATGTGGTGTTTGGGATTAATATTAGTTTAAGTAGGAACCCTCATAAGTTAAGGTGTCTAAGGTTTCAGGGCTGATTTTGTGTGGAGAGAAAAAAAGGTCTTATTATGGCAACAAACAAGTGTGTAGAGAAGGGTGATAATTCAAAAGTTACTCTGACACTTTCACACTCTTCTTAATAAGCAATAATATCAGATACAGTAATTATGTGGCGAATCGATGTCAGTAGTTTCAACCTTTGGATGATTAAAGCTGTTATCACTGGAAAAGAAACATTCAAGCCCCAAAATAAGGTAGATCATTTATTGTTCTCAGCAAGAAAATGAGCATCACGGAAGATTTGTCGCTCTTTCATTTACATTTTAGGACATTTAGGACATACATTTTTAAGACCATGACTTATATTTTATTTAAGCCTCTTTCAATCTCATTTTGATTAATATTTTATTTCTAAATTATTCAGATACCGTATCATTCTGCAGTTTGATGTAGTAATACTTTGGTTCAGCAACAGATGGATAAGAGGATAGAGGATGGTCAATTTAACATAACAGTTATTTTCAAGTAATTCAGATTCTGATGTTCATCTCCTCAACTGATTATAAAGACCTAATCGTGCCTTTCTTTGCACCACAGAAGGAATGAAGGAAAGAGCTCAAATTGGGGTTATAATGATTTGGTATTGGTTACCAGCTTATTATTGTCTGTGTTAGCTTTTCTTGAGTGGAATCCAAAAAGACTGATTCATTTATTTTCTTTTGCAACCACCTCTAACCTGCCCCACATGTGTTTTCCCACTGTCTGCACTTCTTGAAAGCAGAGGGATTTGCGTCTATCAGCACCAACAGAATCGATTTATCTGAAACTCATCATCGAACTTTACCGCTTGACTTAAGTTTCCTTTCATGATTTTGCCTCTAACCAAAGACCATCCTATGATTTAAAGAGAGATCAGATAGAGTAAAGCTTTGGGCCTTCCTGGATAAAAGATCTACTGGATAGCTGCAACAACAGCACAATACTGCCCCCTAGTTTGAACATGGAGCCTGTGAGTGCAGTGCACGGACAGCATTGGGTCATATTAACTGTGTACTTTACTGTTTCCCCTCCAGACTTGGTTTGAGAAGAACTGCCTGTCAGACGACTGTGCTGCAGACCTGAGACTTCATGGGAAACTGTTGCTTTCTGGGTAAAGAACTTTTGACTTCACAGTTTAGATTCACTTTGTGTCTTGGCCTTTTCTTCAGTACTGAGGAAGCAAGCTGACGTCATAGGCCATGTGGGTGTGGGTAGTGGAACCATGACGCATGCTTGGAGGATATCCATATGTTTTTCCACACTTAGGGAGTTCCCTTTCTTTTTTATTATGTATCTGTTGCTCTCTGTACATTTACTGACAGTATATGTCTGTATCTTTCGTACATATTCTTTGTTTTACTTCAAAAACAAGTAGATTCTCTACTTTAAGGACAGTTGTTATATTTTAAAATGAAAATGTCAAAATAAAATAAACTTAGATTTCTTGTTGATACACATCTTTGCTTACTGCTCCTCCTGTGACATCGCACAGTTGTTATAACACGAATGCATTGCTTATTTAATGTTCCCATCAGGTTGCATAGCATATCCCATTTGGCCCTCGGGGGGGTAAAGAACGTCTCTTTGAACCTGACCATCTCTAACGCTGGAGACGACGCCTACGACACCAACATCTACTTTAACTTCTCCAGAGAAGTTTTCTACATCAACTTCTGGCAGAAGGTCTGTTGCTCTTGTTGTTACTCTTGAAGCATCCAATGTTTATTTCCTCGAGTACATGTGTTTATTTCTGAAATGTATTTGGTTGTTTGGTTTGGTTGAAAAGATGTGACTAAAGCACAGGCGAATGATACAGAGAGCTACATTTTACACATAGGTAGCAGGTGAATATCATTAGTTTTCCACTGAGATGTACATTTTCTACAAGACTGTAAGAGATTAAATATCAAGAGTGCAGTCTAAAAAGCCTTGCCTGAGCTGTGTAGGCAGCCCTGCAGATGAAAGGATGAACAGCAGCTGTCTCATCTCATTGGTCAGCTCCTCTAGCTGACCTGTCATACGCTTCTCTGACTCATTCAAGGCAGACACACCACGTCAACAACATTTGAGCTGTGTGCATGAGAACATCAATCAGAACATGCATACTTCATATTCCCACAAGTTTGACTTATGTACCGTTCAAATCGCATTACCCATGTAAAAAAAACTCTCATAGGGCCGTATTTTATCGGGTGAAAACAGGTATGTAGAGTGAGGATTACGACTGACCTTCGTGGGAATATTGATCGGGTCTACTCCTCGCACTCTTTGACCTCTAACAGAAAATAATTTCAGCGTTCTATCGCTGTTAAAGAAATATCTTCCCACTGCCATCCCACATTAAGCCTGAGAGATTTTCCTCCGACAACACGCTGCATGTGGATGGATTTCACAGTGGCTGCCTCTGCCTGTGCTCACGTCTGTTCGCTCACTTGTTGCAAAGAGGGCCAGCACGTCCGCTCACAGCTGAGAGAGACGCCACGTCGCATGGAGCACTCTGAAACGAGCCTGCACTAGTTCAGCAGCTTTTCAGATGCTAGAGGGGACAGCATCCATCATGAAGGCTTTTCTCCTCATAATGGATCTCATGTTTATCCTCCAGCTGGGTTTTTGCACCCCTCTGATGGATAAGACCATCTCTGTGAAGCGCACAACCCATGACATGATTTAGAACCCCCAACAAAGCTGAAATTGAATTTAAATAGAATACACGCTGCAGGCGAACATTAGAAAAACAGTGTTTCAGTTTGAGTTTCATCGCTAATCTAATGAACTAATTAAGTATCAGGTTACCAGCGGCCACAGAACCTCATTTAGTTCAGGAACCTAATAAGTCAGGGTGGCCTGCTGCACAAAGGGAACAGGAAGTAAACAGTATGAAGAGATGAAAAAGAAGCCATATGCTCTTTGAGACATTTCTAATTACTACTGGAGAAGTCCGAGGTGATGATGTGACCCTTTTTTGCTAAGTTAAAGTCAGTCCTCCCCTGAGGCTTTTTCTCCCGTGAGCAAAGCGTGAACTCGCACTCCCCCTCATATTTAAGAGTGGGGTGTGTTATCCCTCTGTTGTTCTTGCAACACAAGCTGTCAGAAAGCTGTGGAGGTGAATTGGTTTCAGGAGCACCGCCTTCACTCCCATGGGACCCAGAGTCTGCTACACCGGCTTCTGTGTTTCCTTTTTTTTATCTCTGAAATATTTTGAGTTGTCGGTACTTCTTTGTGTGTGTGTGTGTGTGTGTGGCCAGAGCTGTGGCAGATGTTATGTGCCATTGTATTTCTGGGTGGGTTATTCTTCTACTCCACCACATCTTTCTGAAAGCTATACTTACCAGTAACTTTGCAGGTTATGATTTTACACACAAAACATACCTGCCCTTAAAATTCTGATTTGTTAGATTAAACCACACAGGTTTGTATTGTGCTTATAGTTTGTATTCTACAGTGTTAGAATATAAATATACAGCATACCTCTCTGAAGGCAATTCTTCACAATGAGTTCAGTACATTTAGCTGATAATACTTTTTATTTACTTTTACTGAAGTAACATTTTGAATGCAGGACTTGTAATATGTCTGATGGAGTATTATTATGGTGTGGCTTTTACTACTTTTACTTAAGTTAAAGGTCTAAATACTTCCTCCACCACTGATTTTTGGTAATTTAACAGTTGATACAAAATAAATAAGCCCAGAAAATGGGAATGCAACTGAGAAATGTGTGAAGTTGTGAATTCCAGTGGACCCTAAGAATATACCAACCTCTGATTTTCTTGGCTGTGAAGTGCAGCTTTGCACAAGCCAAAGGTGAATGTAAATCTTCTTGCCTGTTTCTAAAGTAGGCAATGACACTGGCTTGGAAAAGGTAGACTGAAGTAAAGCCAAATGTACAAATACTGAAGTGGATTGAGACATGCAGAAAATGGGCCTCCCGTGTGTTGTCATCCACACTGGGTAAACAATACTGGTGATATTTGACGAGCCGGCCATTTGTGAGAATCCCTGCGTGTATTTGTCCCTCACAGAAAGACAAGAGAATGTAAGCAAGAGAATGAAAGTGCTGAACAAACTGACTTTTGTCGCTCTTCTCCCCATGGAGGCATAACACGCCATATGTCTGAGTGCACTGCTCTCTCTCAAGGGCTGCCAGGTGGATCGTGGGTAAACAGGCTGACTTCCCCAATCCTGCCCAGCCCCGTGGGACAGGCAGTGTTTGCACAGCAGCACAGAAGAATACAGGAAATAGAGGAAATTCCATCATTGCCAGTTGTGCTGGGGTCCCCCCCCCCCACAGGGCTCACCATAGTCTCCATGCAAAGGGCAGCGCTGCTTATTTAAGCTGACTTAATGAAGGGTACAGCCACACCCTGGACTTACAATGGGAATCAGCTGAATAAGGGGAATGGGAATGTGGATGATATGGTGGATGGATGTCTACCTTTAAATATGTCAAGCAGAGACGTCCTTCTCACCTCTTGTCTTTATCACTCTTGGAAACATGTTATAAACACAGGCTCACACTGGAGAGCCGCCCATGCTTGCTGATGTTTTGTATGACTTACTTTAAGCCCCCTGCTGCATGTGCCAGGAGCTCTAGTCTGTCTCCTTTTGCATCGTTGAAGCTGTGAAGTATCTCTGCCCTCTTTCATGCTCCCAGCACACGAGCTCAGCCGTCAGCCTCCCAGTGAACTCTCGCTTTAAGAATTCTTACTCCTCGTAGGGTCAAGGCCCGAGTGTTTACACAGCGCAGCCGGCGAAGCTCCATTTTGTTTAGACAAGCTTCCAAACACACAGCCTGGAGGTTGTCCAATTACCCACCCGCTAAGATGTATGTGTGCCATCACTGCTTTGTACATTCTTTGTTTAACCTAATTTAGAACTTCAATAAGATACGAGAACCTATTCTTTTACATATATGTCTGTTTCTATCAATAAACTTGGGTCTGTGTGTGTTTTTAAAGCTGCAGTGGAGGTTATACTGTTACTTTTTGCCATGTAAATGACATCATCTATGATACGTATTTATTTTACCAATCCGAAAGCCCTTGCTGATGCTTTTTGCCTGGTAACTTATCAAAAGTGATTGTTCCCTGTCACAGTCTGCGTCTTTTCTTCCTCTTTGAGACTTGTGTCTCCATGTGTGTCACCCACTCTGTCTCCAGTCTATGTCTTTATCTGCTCCCTTCACTCTCTATCTGTCTGTTTGCAGGAAGAGAAGGGCATTTCCTGTGGACTTGTTGATTTGGACTTCCTCAAATGCAGCGTGGGATTTCCCTTCATGAGAGCACAGACTAAGGTAGCTCAAACCAAGACTGAAATAGTGTGGGAACAATATCGAAACTGCATGCAGTATACATACCATTTCTAGAGGTGTTCAGATGTAAAGCACAGTTGTCGTGCAGATGCCTACAGCTGACTGCATTTTCGCATGGAAACAAAAATAGTTGCACCTTGCAGCAAACATACTGTATCACATGGAAAACTGTTTTGTGGTTGAGAATACAGTCAATGACATCTTGGCTTATTATGTCTTTTTCTCTCCAGTATCATTTTGCTGTGATTTTTGACACCAGTCAGCTCTCTGGGATAAATGACACACTGCAGTTCTTAGTTCAAGCAAAAAGGTAACTATGAAGAGTCTGACATTATAGTGCATACCTAACAAGAGTTCTGTTTTGTAATGAGGAGTAAATTACTTTTTCATGAGTGTTTGTATGATTTAATCCTGAATTGAATTACAAAATGACTGAATAACTTTAACTATTATACTACTGTAACTATTGTTTCTTTGTTGTAGCGCCAATCCCGAGCACAAACTCTCTGACAACAGTTTGGATCTGTCCATCCCTCTGGTTCATGAGACCGACACAACTATCACTGGGTAGGAACAAGACAAACATGAACACCTATAACAGTGTAGTGACTATTAGACAAACTTAAAGTTTATATGCCTCAAATAAAGACTTGACCTGGTTTCCCATCTGTTGGCTCTCTGGGGGAGAGGGAATGCTTTTGTCAGTATGGAGCATGTCAACTTGAAAAGCCTTATCTCTGAACGCTTTATCATAGTGCTGCTTCACAGAGAAGGGAAAGAGATGTAAAACAGCCCTAATCTGCCAGAACTCTGACATCTGATAAAGCTGCTATGTGTGCTGTCTTTATGTGAAGGGAGGCTTTAGAGCAAATCTGCACACATCTGACTCATTCCTCAACTGATAAAGAAAACACTGCTGTCCACTTAATAACGTGACTGAAGCCAGAGTTTATTATAAAGCTCTTTTTAATATTATTTAGGTGTGCATTTAAATAAATCTTTTTTTTATGTTAATGCATCATCTTCTGTTTCTCTCTTGAACACTGTGTTGCTGCAGTGTGGTGACACCGGGCTCCTTTATGTATGGAAACTCTATTGACGCCTCACGCTTCGTCCAGTTGGAAGACATGGAGTGCAACTTTCAGCCTCTCAATCTCACTTTCCAGGTACTGCCAACACAGAGCATATAGGGTTTTCAGAATGTTTACATGTTTCTCTGTATATTCACTTCACTTTTCCTTTGTGTCCATCTTTCTTTCCTGTCTCTGTGTGATGTGGTTCCAGGCCATAAACAAGGGACCCAGCAGGCTGCCTGGCTCCACTGTGGACATCAGGATACCCAACCGGCTGGCTGGCAGTGGAGCTGACATGTTCCACATCATTGAAACACAGGTGGATGCCAACAGCAGTCTATCTACACTATTTATCCAGCCCAAATCATTATTTATTAGTTTATTCACCTGCACACAGGCACATTTTTTGCTCATTTATCTAGCCTGCGTTGTCCGTCTGGCTTCTCTTCATGGCACAGCTGCCTGTATCCACCTCAGAGAACACTTTTATGAACAGAAAGCTGCTAAACTATCGTCTTTTTGTCATGGTAGGGACAATTTGCTTAGTGTGAGGCACCACTGGGTCAGTGAAAATCTAAACGAGAGTGTTGATGTTGCTACTGAAGCTAGCCAACCATTTTGTTCCACAACATTTTGCATTTAGATAAAGAAATACAATACTCCCTCTGGGTTTAAATGTTTTCTTAACCCTTGCATTGCTCCTTTCATATAGGTAGATTGTGAGGGAGCTCAAGCTGTTAATTGTATTTACTGTGAATGGGTAGACAGGGTTGACTGTATCCCACCCTCCTTGAGCCCATCTGGAATCACTTTCAGGGGATCAGACATCTTGCACGAAACGGGAATGGGACACCTGCAGAGCTGGCTACTGCCCCATACCATCCCAGCTTGGAACCACACATCATAAGCACTGTTAACATTGCATCTAGCCCGTGCACACCGGACAGTTGCACACTTATATTTTATAGCCAGATATTCTTACATTTTATGCAGCCCTGCATTTTGTTAAGACATGACATACAGGTTCCTGACTTTTGCTCCATATGTTCTAGTTTTTCTGCACACAATCCCTCAATATTCATAATTTAGTGTGAAAGCCTCTCATGGCGGATTTCGCCAGGTTAAAGTTAGTGCAGCCTATGAATCTTCACACCAGCAATGGCAGCAGAAACACAGGACATGAGAAAGCGCTGCAATAAAAGCTTAGACATGCTGAGAGCAGACAATGAGGAAGTCCAGAGGAGATTTCTACCTCCAGAGCTTCAGGTCAGACTGAGGAGAGGGGAAAGGGGAAGTGTTCCCTGGGGGGTGGGCAGTATACCAGACACCTCTAAATCACTCCATATGGGAAATCTGTCTGGGAGGAGTACCAGCTTCTTGTTTGGGAGAATTTCCTGTGAGCCCTGGTGGCGAATAACAAAAGTGGCATTGGGTCAGTTTAGGTGACAAAAGTACTTGTGTCTACATATTTGCTGTCAAACCCAAATCCAAACTTATTTTTGCAATATAAACATGACAAAACTCCTGCTTCATGCCACATAGCCTATGTTAATTCACCGCTGTTCTACTTGGATATGATATTACCACACAACTCAGTTTTTCTCTGCCACTGTCCTGTTTCAGGTGGCCGACAACAGAGGGAACTGCACCCCTCACAGGAACCCGACACCTTGCACCATCCCCCAGGACAGAGAGAGCATCTTCCACTCCATATTTGCCTTCTTCACCAAATCAGGACGCAAAGTCTTGGTAAATATGCACCCCCCCACGTTGCACTTTGACATTTCAGAGATCACTGACAGTCACCCCCTGTGAGGATTCTTGTTTTTGTTTTTCTTTGGTTGGTGCAACATCTGTTTATCACACATCCTTCTCTCCCCCAAACTTTCTCCCCCACTCTATCCCACTCTCTGTTTCTTTCTTCTTCTCTGTCTTTTTGTAAAAGGACTGTGACCGGCCTGGAAGAGCATGCATGACAATCTCTTGCAGGCTCGGTCCACAATTAAAGGAAGAAGCTTTGAGCATAGATATAAAACTTCTACTCAACACTGAAATTCTTAAGAAGGTGAGAAACAAGTCACAAGCTAGATGAATTAAGTTGCAGGTTATTGTGATTCTAACATTAATCCCCCGTCTCTCGTCCCCACAGGATAGTTCCTCTGTGATACAGTTTGTGACAAGGGGCAGCGTGCAAGTAAATGACAGGGCAGTGGAGGTGCCAAAGGGCCTGCCAGAGGACATTTCTGTGAGTACATCATGAAGTGCATTTTTTTTGCAAAAAACTTCAATTACAGCACACAACTACTTTGAACATCACAATCAGGTGATGTCTGGCAACTCCACAGTATCAAAGGTTTGGTTTTATTGTTTCAAAACTACTTAAAGCTGCTCTAATCAATATTTCTTTATTAAGAATTGGTCAGATCACTATGTGCAATGTGAAAGAAGTGGCTTATAATGACAAACCCACAGAATCCACACTCTGCAGTTCCCCATAGCCCCTTTTATCATCTTTCAGCTCATTGTTTTTGTTTTATGGCTTTGCTTTGGTTCACTCTCACAACATCTGATTGCCCCGCTGTACACTGGTGCATGACCAGTACTAAGACAGCAGACAGAGAAAGTCAGCGACCAGCTAACTGACCCATGCTGTAGCTGGTGAGGCTGCTGTGTCTGGCTCAAGGCACGGTGGCAGGGCAGGTTTGCATCCAGGCATTTTGGTTGAAGGACAGGGTACTCACTAGATGACTTTACTGGCAAAAATATATGAATAGGCAAATATATTTTTTATCTTTAGATGCACACTCCATCATGCTGTGGTGAGACAATCCTTGAGCTGCTTATGTGGGTCATTTATAATGGATGTGAGCCCATGGAACAGCTGGGGACTGTGGGTATACTCTATGGTGGTACTTCTATTGGCCCCATTTTTGGGGGGTCCTCAGCTGTGCTCAAGGACAAACCCTCCCCCTGCTGTTATTTGCTGAGTGATTGAATGGCCCACCAGATCAGATGTGATGATTATATTGAGCACCCAGCATGATCTCTCAAGTGATTAGGGTGCTGACCGGACTGAAGCCCTTCTGACCCTGAGCTTCAGACGTGCTCGGAAAATTCAGGCATGCCATCAATACGTCCATACCATGCCACTCTCTCAGCACTTAGTCAGTGGGCTCATTCCTGAGACTATTGCCCCCGTAGGTTTTAGTAAACACAGTTACCTTTTCCCTAAGGATCCCTGCTAGCTAGAGTACACACTGCAAAGTATAATTTGTGGTCCCCAGTTGTATCGCTCACAGCTCACTTTCCCCCTGTGCCATGTAAACCAGCTGACTTAAATCCATACGATTCTGTTGAAAGTATGCAAGTTATAAACTTAACAACACAAAGATGAGTTGAACAAACGTCACATTCACGCACACATTCCCTGAATTACCTGAATGCAGTTAAATTGAAAATCAGAGAGCAACGACCAGTAGAGCTTTCATATTTTCTGTACACGCAAGCACCTTGGCATGCATAACAACAGTTAGATTCCAGAGCGCGGAGTAAGGGGGAGGTGTTAATGTGGGAAACTATTCAACAGAGAGATTAATCTTCACTTGTCCACTTGGTTTTGTCTTGGCTCACAGTTGGCGTCTCCTGCCACATTTGTTTTGCAAAGCCCTTGCAGCACAGCTCATTTCTGATATTGTCCCACCATTGTTTGCAGGCTTATGAGACATTTGGGAGATTACACATTGTTTGTCTTTGTCACTCAAGTCGAACCGCTAATTCAATGCAAATCAACTTAAGCAATCAAAGTAATTGTGTCAGAAATTACTCGTGTACAGAAGTATCAGTTGGTTTCAAGTAGAACTGCAGACTGTCACACAAATAAAACTAATGGTAACTGTTAGAAAATCAAATCAAAATTAAAGCTCTGCTGCAAGAGAATGATTTCAAAGAATTGTATTTACTTGTAAATACAGAATTTGTCACTGGGTACTACTTCCTTTTATTAAAGTTAAGCGTTACAATGTGCATTGGGTCAAATGAACTGAGTTTGTTGTCAGGTTTATCCAGCAGGTCAGTGTTCACTCATGCCATGGGAAAAAGCCTAAACAGCTCTTATTTATTGTGGAACCAGGCTATTTTTAAGAGTTGCCAAGCCTCCCAGAATGGACGAGATAACTCTCAGAATGAGCCTCATTCTGTGCTTCAAGGAATCCGCTTAAAGTCTCTGAATTGAAAAAGGGAGTGGATGATATACTATTTGAAGTTCACTGACCTAATAAGATGAATACTTGTTGGCATTAAACACAATGCGGTGCATTGTGAAACATGGTCAAGTTTACTGACTGGTTTAAATGTTATTCACCACTGATAAAAACATAAAAGGTAACACCTTGTTAGACCGTTGGAGGCAGTGATGAATACCAAGAGTTTACGGGCATGCTAGCAGCTCTTTGAGGCTTAGACAGATTCAAATTTGGATCGTCAGAGGACCACAAGTGTCTGTACAAAACTTCATGGCAATAAACATATTTTGAATCTACACTGATTTTGACTGTTTCTTGTTTGTATGATTGACTGATTGAATGTGTATAAAATAAATTCAATTAGTGTCCAGTTTCATGCTGCATGGTGGTGTTTTAGGCTTAAGAGTTCTGACAACACCTAAAGCAGACTGACTGAAATGAAGTTCAGCTTCTTGGTTGTTATTGCACTACATTGCATCATTAGCAGCACATGACTTAATGAGTACTCTTGTGTGTCCCTGCGTGTGTGCATGTGTATTTGAGGGTGACTCACTGACTGACTAAATGTTGTTGTGTTTCAGCTGGTGTTCGAGGCTCTCCACAGTCAGGAGCCGAGGGGTTACGTAGTAGGCTGGATCATTGCCATCAGTCTGCTGGTGGGAATCCTCATCTTTTTGCTGTTAGCTGTGCTACTCTGGAAGGTAAACCAACACATGAGCACATATTGGGATTTTTCAGCTGTCAGCACTAGTCACAAAGCTGCTAGTTTTTCTAGCCAGATTTTGCTAAGGCCACAATAGTAAATAAGAGGCAGAAACACAAACGTGTGTGTCACAGCTCTGTGTCTAACTCTGATTAGACAACAGCACAGTATCCAGTTGTACAGAGACAGCTGGAGGGAGGGGAAGAGGCAGGGTGACAGCTAGCTTGCTTTGTGCCTTTAACAACCATGAAGAGGACAAATCACAGACTGGACAATAATTCACACCATACCGCTCACATGAAAGAAGAATCTAAAAGGGAAATGGCAATTACACTGATGTCCAGAGGCCCTGTTAGCACAAAAATTCTTTTCTTTTCACTGCTTCATTTTCCACCGGGAATACCACAACTAAACCTTGGAATGTTGGTCCTGGAATACATTTCCCCCCTATCCCCAGGTCCTTGGTTCTTGCCAAAATAAACCCCACTTACAAGAGCAGCACATGTCCTGTATTGCTCTTCTCAGGAAATGCCTGAGGAGAGTACAGGTCTGTATCAATAAACTTTAATAGTCAAACGCAGATAAATGAATGGAGTCGTAGTGAGAGAGGCATCACGGCTTTGTTAAGATTCACACCAAGAATCTACTGTTCTCCCCAATCCTGTCATATCTCCATTATATTACACTTGGTAAATGCATGTTATAGGTCAGTTAAATGTAAATTAGACTACAATATTACATTCCTAAAGAAACAGCACATTTGTACAGGGGAAATGCTTGATTTGCTTCTATCCATGCCAGTGGTTTTGTGCGGTTTAGCCTATTAACTTAGAATTGTGTATGCATTACATTACTGCAGGGCGTTTTTCAAAGCATATCGTGCCATGATTTTTTAGACTGATTTTCTACCGCCCAGACATTCAATGTTTTCCATTTGTTTCACTGCATGAGAAATATCAATTTGAAGATATTTGTAATTTAAAGATATATAATCCTCCAGTGAACTCTAGATTTGAGTTATTACCTGTTAAAATGGAATTATTGTAATCATTCAGCTGAAAGAAGAGAGAAACTCTTTTGTGGTGATGCACTCAATGACACTATTGCGTGTCAGCTGCCGAACATTTACATAGCATTACATAGCTTGTAAATGCTATGTAAAATAAAATCCAGAAGACAAGAATGTGTCCTTTATAAAAAGAATAAAAATAAAAATAAAACATTTTTAAGAAAAAAAAGAAAATTATTTAGACAATCAAATATTTTAAAGGGAGCATTCTACTGTGTTGTTATCACACAATGACAATATCAATTTGATATAAAAAGATAGTATAGGCCAACCAATATGCAATTTATGAGGCTGATACTAATACTGATGTTTAAAAGTTAAAAACTGAGCAGGACATTTTACAGTTAAAAAATACTGACTAACACTACATTGTAAGTGCTCCCTACAATAACTATGTAAGAGCACTGTTTCTAAATGATAACCAAATAATCACCAGCACGTCGTTTAGATTTATGTACTGCAATGTATTGTTACTGAAAAGACTGACATATTGGAAAAATACATGTATTCATGTGAAAAAATCCATACCACTCTCATGTCTGCACAGAACTACAGCCAGCAGGCGGTTTGCTTAGCTTAGCATAAAGACTCAAGGCAGAGGGAAACAGCTAGCCTGGCTCTGTCCAAATGTAACAAAATCCACCTGCAAACACCTCTAAAGCTCAAAAATTAACACGTCATATTTTGTTTTATGTTTTAGGGGGAGTTATGTGGCAGACTATTTCTGGCCAAGAAGTTACTGCGCCTAGCTGAGAAGTAGTCCAGCATAAAACCCCACCACATTGTGTTATAGCCAGCTAACCAGCTGCTGGCTGTAGCGTTATATTTACTGTACAGACATGAGAGTGTTAGCTATCTTCTCATCTAGCTCTCTGCAAGAAAGCAAATAAGTGTATTTCCATTTTAAAAAATTCCTTTAAGGGGTGACTTGCCAATACTGATATTATCTGTGATGAGCTAATATGGGGTGATAACATCAGCCAGCGGTCGGGCTCTAGGTCACAGCTATGCATTACCTATCTCATGTATGTTTTGTTTGAAAGAAATTACCACCTCAAGAGAGGAAAATCTACCCTAAAGAATTATTATATGCTTTGGAAAATGGTCAGCAGTAATATAAGCATATGTGATGTGTAGTTAATGAGCTCAAACATGCAAAACCACAGGTTTTTTACTCCTGCAGTCACATTTGACCACAGATACACCTTACTAAGCACTCTAAATTTTGTTCCTCTCGTTCTTTGACAGATGGGATTCTTCCGTCGGCGATACAGAGAGATAATTGAGGCTGAAAAGAACAGGAAGGACAGCGATGAAAGCTGGGACTGGATGGAAAAGAACCACTGAGACTTGCAGTGGCGTGGTCCCAGAGGAGCCAATGAGATTATGAATTGGGTCGGGAAGGATCCAATAGCACGTGGTCTCGCAGCCCAGCCGCCCCAGTGGCTCCAGGCCCTTCAGTCTTCCATATGTGGAATAGAAAAATATTCTCCATATTTTTTGGAGACGTGATATTTTTTTGTGGGTGGGGGTCCAGGACACAGGCTTCTTAGGTGACATTGTGGCTTGCCAGAGGACACTTGCTGTGGACTACAGCTAATCTCAAAGGAGGTAACTCCCAGCCAGCAGAGCGGAGCTGTTTATGGAGACCCACATTCGTACGGGGATGTGGAGACGGCATGAATACTGGTGGACAACAAAACCCTCAGGGCTGTGTTACATAGCAAATTTATTTTTATACATACACTTTAAGCCATATTGTGTAAAACTGGGCTTCCAGAAGAGTTGGGGTTTTGAAGGCCATTATAAACATACTGTATCTACAGTATGCTTTCCTAAAAGCACTGATGTTTGATAAGAATGAATGCTTTGGCCTCATAGCTTTACTTTTCATGCCAAAGATATGTCCTGTATAGTATATGATTGGAGATGTTTTTATATTCAGTTCTTCCTGGGAGTGAAAGATTGTATCTTTTCTTTACTATTTCCGGCCCATGAATATCTGTTTTACACATCTGCCCCCCTCCCTCCCACAGATAATCAGCCAAAGCTAATTCGGTGTTTAAGACCCACACACACAATGATTAAAACGCTGTTTCCTCATGTCATCCGCTAGCGCTCTCTGAGGTCATTATGACCCTGAAAGTCTCTGTTCACATTTCAACCTTTGTGAATCTCCATAAGCATTCCGTTTGTTATGGTCTGGCTTTTAACCAAGTTGTTTGTAGGTGATGAAAGTGGATGGAGCATAAATTATTTTATCAGATTTAAACTTTTATTTACTCACTGCAATTCTTTAAATTAACAAATGCTTTGAAAGTGCAATGTGCAGTAGAGCAAATGATCTGAAACTGCTTTTGCAAGGAACTATTGTTCAGGGATGCAGCTGACTTTTTAGATGGACCCCCAAAAGTTTCCAGGTTCAAGTGGAGATGTCTTAGTTGTAAGTTATCACTGACATATTGTTGGAAATGATTCACTAGATGTCATGACATATGGCCTGATCATGATTTATTTTCAAAAGCTTTCTGGCTTCATGTCAGCAGAGCATATTTAATTTTACTATTATGTTATTAGGCTTTGGGTTTTAGCGTGAAATATGAGATGCATTACTCTCCACGGCCAGATGAAAGTCTGTGATGGGAGTCCAGCTACAGTCATTTACAGGGGCCCATGGCATGAGTAATGCCCTAAAAATAGGTAGGAATGTGCTGCACTCAATCACTACACATAAATGAACTATTTGGGGCTCCTGGGAAAAGCTCATTTCAGTCAACATGGATGGAATGTCAGCACCCTGAAAATCTGCCTATATTAAAGTTCACAGCTCCTCAGTGATCAAAGTTACCCCATATCTTCTTGCAGAACATAGTGAATTAAATGTTCTATAAAATATCCCCAAAAAAACAATATTAACTATTTTTTACATTTCAAGATTTGCTTTATCGCAAATAACACGAAAAACTAAATAAGTTAAAAGTAAGTTATGCTCCAAAATAAACATTTTGATGCCAGTCTTGAGATATTTATCAATGACCGTCGGGTGATAATGAATAACATAAAAACTGATTAGGATGTTAGGATGATACCCTGCAGTGATTTTGCAGGAGTCAGATTTAAATGTGCAATGCCAAAGAACAAAACTATATTTGAATATGTTTCACACTTTTCTCTGAGACTTCAGTGCTACGTCACTTTATGGCTCAGCATGATTGCTTGGCTCTGTTTTGTGTTGTATGAATCTTTTATTGATCCGATACACTTTATTTTACCATTTAATTCCACTGGCATGACGGCATATACTGTACACCTTCACGTCTTCCCTCTGCATCTGTTAAATACCTGTATGTGGAGAAACCAACACTTGACATTTCTTTGGTAAATTTGAACTGTGATGGTTATATTTTGTTTGTATGTTTGTTGTCACCGTTAATCACACCGTTATTTGGGGTTTTGTTCTGAGTATACTACTGTCACTGAATATCATTTCCATTATAGTGTGCTGTATGTTTGGTGTTTAAAAGTCATGTTCAAGCTGTATATTTATCTGTTGATAAATTTTAGAATGAAAAGTCATGGCTCTGTATGCTGTTTTTGTCAATATGAGTCCAGTGTGGTTGTTGGTTGGTTGGTTTGGTTTTTTTCATGGTGTGTGGTGCACTCTGGTGGCTGCTCTGCTCTAAAGGTGCAGACAAAAACACAAGAATTCAAAGTTCTTTGAAAGGTCTTTGAAATGTGTTTCCATTAATATTTGCTAAAACCTCAAGTTTTCTTGTACAAAAACAGCATTTTAATTATAAGAGTCTAACTTTTTATTGCATATACACAGCATGTATGTACATCCTAGAGCCGAAACAATTAGCCTCAACAGAAAATAAATCAACGACAATTTTGATGTTTGTCATTTATCAAGCAAAAATGCCAAACATTCTCTAGTTCCAGCTACTCCAATATGATGATTTGCTACTTTTCATTGTTACATCCTTGTAGATTAAATAGCAGTGGGTTCTGTACTGTTGGTTGTATAACATTAGCACCCTTTTTCTAACATTGTACTGAGGGTGGATTCAGAACAAGTGGGCCACATTTTGGCAAATGTGAACATTTGAAATGGTGCAACTTTTCTTATCCCTCTCATGTAATGGTTTAAAGAGAACTGATTACTATTTAAATGTTAAAGACTCTAAAACTCAATCAGGATTTTAGGGTATAGTGGGACAGCTTGTCTATTGAAGTTGCACACTGATCTACAGTGCTTTTTACAGTAAAAACAATATAAACGCTTGTAGGCAATGCATCAGTTTTAATTCAGATTAATCAGTTATAATCCAATTATGTCAGTCACAAATATAGTATTGACTGTTCAATGACAAATTGTGGCAAATTGTAAGGATAAAAAGTTTTTACTGGAAAAGCAAGGAAAAGCTTTAATGTCCCACTTTTGCTTAACCCAGTAATCAGTTAGTTTAAATAAAAAGTGATATTTTAATTGACAATGAAAGAAAGAAAGGCAGCTAATCACCCAGCTTGCCTGATTAGGTTATGTGTGTTTGGTCAGGTGACCCCAGTTGCTATGAAACACTGAATTAAAGCAGAATGAATTATTAATGCAGCTACCGCACTGAATACAGCAGGAACACAGCAACAAATGGGACTGCTCACATTCTTTTGACCTATGTCCTTCCTCTAACTATGTCCTCTTTATTGGATCACGGGTTGATCAGGACTGCTGCGGTGGAGAAGGTGGTTGCACCAATCGCAAGTCATTTATGCCACTTGGTGCTGCTGTGTGACAGTGCAGAGGAACCTGAACAGTTCAGTCAACTGGAGGGGGAAGCTCAGGCCGTGGCTAAAGCTACTGAGAACATGGCAGCAGTGGCCTCCAGGTATGTACAGTTTGCTGAGGTCAAAAAGTTAACATTTATTGTACAAGACATGTTCCAACATGTGACCTCTTTTCATTTATTTAAGAGACTGATGTGTAATGTGTTTTTACATAACATCTTTACTCCCAGGCAAATAAGTGAGACAGAGGATGAAGTTTTGCACATGGAGATGTCATCCCTGTTGGAGTCAGTCACTGTGTCTGGACAACATGTGCTGCTGGCAGCCCAGAAACTCAGCATCCAGCCCAGTTTGACTGAGCACAGAGAGGAACTCATCACTGCTACACAAAACGTCTTCCTGGGAGTAGTCAAAGTAAAGCATGCTTTTTTTCTCACAGTTTAGTGTGTTACTAAATATAACATTCAATTTAACATATTAACACTTTTAAAAGTAAACAGAGATGGTGAGAGAGGAATGGCTGCAGACAGCGACTGATTAAAAGCACTGACAGGTTCCAGTAGATTCATCTTCCACAGCTGCATCTGCTTTTTCCTTAAATGGGAAAACTACTAAACACAACAAGAGGCCAACTGCTGGCTGTTTTACAGTTTATACCTGAAAGTTCTCAACTATTAACCCAGGATCCTTGGCCTAAACTTCTAGTGCTGTTATAAAAAGCTTTCACAGCCTTTTTTTTTATTTGTGAGGACAGTGAACTTTTTCCAGTGTTAGCTACTGATATTTTATCTGTAAAGTCAAGTCAGCCAGTCTTACTGTAATTTATGAAAGGGGTTTACATCACATGGAAAAAGGACACAAAACTCATATTCATTACTGACACACTCTTTATAAGAAGCTCTACACTGGTATAACATCACTTTGGTTCTGGAAAATGCTTTCTCGATCTATTTCAGCACATATTCAAATACGATTTGTGTCATTTGAATTTTAAAATTTTCTCCAAACAATAGTTCTTACAGTCAGAACAGGCAGATACATAAAAGTTTCCTATCATTGTCCAAGGTTTAGGAAGGGACTTTACCCATAACTGCTATTTTTTCTCGTACTGCACAAGTGATTTAATCTATATAGACTGTACCTGTGCACCACAATGTAGAACATTTTAGTTAATCAGAATGTATGTGCAGACCAACCAGGTTTTCATTTCATTTCAATTTTATAGTAATAAAATTTGATCAGTGACATTAGCCTATTGCATGAGTGGGTAATATTTATTGTGCCCATACAGGACCATACAGTCAGCCATACCAGCAGCTCCACGTGAGGCACAATGGTGCTTTGAGATAAACACTAACATCAGCAAGCTAACATGTTCACATTGACAATGCAAAAATGTTTATGATTGCCACATATAATGTTTATCATGTTCTTCATCTTTGTTTAGCATGTTAGCATGCTAAGATTTGCTAATTAGTCTTTAACCTAAAGAACAGGTGAGGCTGATAGGAATGTTATTGTTTTTTCAAGTATTTGGTCACAAAATAAAGTATTGGACATATATTTTTCACCTGATCCCAGCGCTATCTGAATTACAGTTCAGTAGCAGTAACAAGTAACCTCTCCTGTCTTTATGTTCTTAGGTTCTGTTAGTGGATGACGATGCTACTGTAAGGAGAGTTGTTGCTGCTGCTGATCAAGTTTTGGAGTGCCTCTCTGAGCTTGGCTGCTCCTCAGACATCAAGTCTCTGCTAAAGTCTTTCCAGGTGTTTTCTCAGGCTCTGCTTCTCCTCAACAGTCTGACAGTGGAGAGAGCAAATTCCTTACAGGATCCCAGACAAACGAAACAGCTTCTTGATTCTTTGGACACCCTGAAGAGGTGCATCACAATGCTGCACACGGCCATGTGCACAACCATCAAACACCCTACAAGTGAGCAGGCCCAGGAAGCCAAGAGGTACATTCTAGACAAGGTGCAGAGCACAGTGAGTGACATTATTATAACCCTGAAAAGTGAATGCTACAGTGGATCACTGGGTCCTTGTGGGTATTACACAGGGAGGAGGAACAGTCTGTTGCAACTACTTACGTGTTCCTCCACCTCCTCAATACGAGGCAGTGGCTTTGACAGCGTGGTAAGAGATCTTGTGTTTCACTGTATGGTTGTGGCAAACTCTTCTCGTAGAGAGCTTCAGCAAAGAGTGGTGCGTCATTGTTGTCACATCCTGCAGTTTTGGTCAGACATAAAAAGGATTTTAAAGTCCTCAGAGGATACTGATGATTCTGAGCGCAGCCTTGAGAAAACCTGCGCTTTGCTGGTGCAGCAAACACAAATGCTTGACAAAGCTTTGATGACTGCTGTTCTTTATCAAGTCTTGGACACGTTTATTACAGCTTGTTCTACCACTGAGGGACTTTTAAGTTTGACAAGACAGATCCTGGTTGCAGATTCTTCTACAAAGATAGATCTGAACTTTATTCAGCCACTAGTTGAGGATTTCATATCTTCCACTAATAGAATAGTCCAAGTGACAAATTTTATCTCAGCTGTGGCTGTTGACGCAAAGAGTTTGGAGTATGTGGAGAACTCACGAGCATGCCTTACAAGACTGCAAGCTCGAATCGCACCTCTTTCACTGGAGCTGGTTGATAATTCAGTGCAAACTGTTCAAAAGCTTCATGAAGTGTGTAAAAAATGGGAGGAAGAGACTAGCCAGCTTCAAGATGGTCTCAGTGATGTAATTGATGTGAGGGAGTTTACCAGTCTTGCTATTAATGAGATGGTCAATGACGGGTATGGATGTGACACAGCATACAGAGAGCAAAGCTATGAACTGTTTAATGAACATGCAACCAATCTTATTTGCTACATGAAGCTGGTGATTCACTCAGTGAGGAGGCACTTGGATAGAAGTGATAACCCAATCTACAGAAATGGCCTCCTGGTCCTGCTGAAACAAGTTCAGTCAACTCAAACCAGATTGGATGAATCAGTCAGAGACATGCTTTCAGGTTCCAGTCTGAATGTGGAGGTATATAGCTCTTTTTCAGATAATGTTACCGTGGCTATTCAGCATTTTAAAGTGCTCCGAAAGGGACTGGATGGCCAACAGCATCCACATCTCCTGAGCCCGCTGCGAGAGGGGGCACGTCAGCCTGAAGGCTCACAGTCAGTCAAAGACACTTGTGAACTGAACCTGGGTCATATGAGAAGAGGCTTTGGTTCTTCTGTTTTGGAGGTTATGGAGAGCGATTCCCAAACCGAACATGAGGAGGAGAACTCAGATGAGGAAACCATAGAAGTAGAACTGGCTCATAATTGTGACAGAGATGATTTAAAGATCCCAGCTGTCTCCAGTGAGCCCAAACTGATCCACAAGCCTCTTGAATTTGACCTTTTACCTCTCTTGTATGAAGTTGTGACTGTGACTAAAGAGAAAAATGTGACAGAACTCAACCAGGCCTGCACCGGCGTTCTTGAGCTGTCAAACTGTTACGCTCAAGCCGCAAAGGAAGCATTGGCCATTGTTGATGCGGTTGATCGTCAGACGCTAGAAAGTTTTAGAGCAGAGCTGGTGTCGCTGACTCCGCTGCTCGTCCAGACAGCTCAAGAGACGGCAATGAGCTCAGCGATGAGCCCGGAGAGCATCTACAAACACAGCACACAGTTTTCTGACCTTATCAACAACACCCGAAAGCTCTTACTGCCAGTAGCTGGAACCTGGTATCATGCTGTTTATACTGAACTGCAGGGAAATCTGCCAACAATGGCAGCCACTGTTACGCAGCAACTAAATGAGGTGATGACTTTATGTGCTGACGTGGTCCAGCTCTTGACATCGTCTGATTTAACCTCACAAAGTGATAGTCAAGAAACACTCAGCATTTTACACAACAAGCTGAACAAAGCCCAGAACAACACAAAGTATCTTGTAGAGTTTTCCTCCTCACCGGACGGACAGGGAGCTCAGCTAGAGGGACTCTGTATCCTCTGGGGCCTGTCTATTCAGGTTTTGCTAAATTCTCTTGATAAGATTTTGGGAACATCAACTGCAATGAACCAGCTGGGCCCTCAGAAACAGCTATCAGTGTTGTCTGAGAACTCGCTTCGAATCCAAGAGGCAGCAAGGCTAACCAGCCTAAATTGTAAAAGTGCATACAAATCAAAACAGTTAACAGGATACCAGGATGAACTAAAAACATTGACTGAAACCTATCTTAGAGCTGCCGAAGAACTCGACATAATGCCAAGTGTGATGCAACTTGCAAAATCGGAATTCTTTCAGAGACATCTTTTAATTAAAATTAGAGTGCTTTCTGGTCATTTAAGCAAAGCAAATAAGGATTATGACACTGCACTTCAAAATATTGTCAGCATTGCTTATTTTTCTGTTGAACACTTTCGGAAGAGCAACACAGAAGATGCAGAGCAGAAATTTGAAAACGCAGCACTAAGACTTGTTGAAAATGTAAAACTTGCAACCAAAAGAGTCGAGGACTGCTTAAATTACATCCGAGACCCACGTGCCCGCTCTAACCTAAGGTCTATCAACGACCACCTGTCTTTCCAGATCTCAGATATAGTTAGCAGGGCGAGGCTCATGGTAGAGACTCACTACATTTGTGATACACTCAGTCTGGAGGTGCAGATACAGTGCTGGTCAGCCAAAGCTCACTATGTGGTGGAGGAGGTCAGGAAGCAAGATGGGATTCACCAAGAGGCTAAAGAGCACATTGTGGCTGCTCTGCAGGGCAGAACACCAGAGGATATCAAAGAAGTGTTGGCTACAATCCCATCTAAAGTCAAAGAAGTAGAATTCCCCTCCGACACGACAATACCATCCTGGCAGAAAGGCAATACAGATGCTGTAGAACCAAATGTGAGCATGGCAGCTGTGGCCACATTTGGACCTGGAAATATGGAAAAAGATGTAGGTATCTCATGATTGGCAATATTTTAATGTTCAGTGATTCCTTTATGTCACAATAAATCATGTCCCTATTTCTATCAATAGGACGGTGTTGGGTTTGGTGCATACAAAGAAGCGTCTTCACTGACCTACACCTCCCTTTTTCTAAAGCAAGAAAGTGACAGCTGGGATCCCAAAGACAACAGAATTGTCCAGGTGACCAGGAAGATGGCTGAAACACTATGTTACATGACTCAATATTTGAAGAAGAAAGGCCCAATACCGGTAAAGACCACCAGAGGGCACTCTACTGCCTGGATCTTGATGTTTACAGGCCCCCTTTATCCACAATGATTCTTACTTTTTTTTTTCAGAATAAAGAGGCATTTGTCACTGCAGCCAAAGATGTGATCTCAAACTGCCAATCGGTAACTCAGTTTATCAGAGTTATTGCCAGCCACTGCCTGGATAAACACTGTACGGTTGAACTCTCCCTCATAGTTGAGCAGATTCTCACCATTACCAACCAGCTTAACATCATCTCCAGGTCAGAAGAGTTTAGATATAAGTTGCACGCTGAAAACGAAGTTTGAAAAAAAGGTATGTTAATGACACTGTTTTTTTAATGTTTATTTAGTGTCAATGCTGTAACACCTGGGTGTAAATCATCTGATGAAATCCTGGTGAAGAACACACAAAATCTACTCCAGACGGTCCTGCGTGGGGTCCATGCTGCAGAGACAGCCAGCATCACAGTAAATCAAAAACCTACAAATCTGTAATGATATAAGGTCTTCTTCATGTACTACGGATAGATAAGATATAGCTCAGACTCCCTGTTGTGTGGTATAGTGTAAGAATTGTCTCCAGAGCCGTTAAAACTGTACAATTGCTCTCTTATTCCAGGGTTTGAAGCAGCCTGAGCCAAACTCCGATGGTGCAGAAGCTACAGCCTTGTGTTTTCAGTGGAGGAGGAAGCTGGAGATCCATCGAGCCCAGCAGACCTCTAACCAAGAAACTGATGACCTGGGTTTGAGGAAGACCTCATCCCACCCTGTAGCACCCAGTCTTGCCCCACCAGTTAATATGGAAGTTGGCTTCAATTGATCACTATCCATTCAAAACACACATTGCATTTGTGTCTCAAGAACTAGATCTCATTTTTGTTGCATCATATGCCCATAGACACTACAGCAAAATGGATGACATTAAATATTTTATATTAAATCTGAGATTTTATATAACACTGGACATGAAACTAAATGTATGCCCACTAAAATGACACATTGCAACTTGATGTGTGAGTCTGAAAATAAAACAGCTTATGTTTAACTCTTTATTTCAGATATTCATAATAAAATCACTTAAATGTGACGGGCTTATGTGTTGTTAAAATGTCATACAGTATTATTACAACCACAACCACCATACTGACAGGAAAAAAAATAAAGCATTATTCATTAAGACACTCAAAAACAGACTGTACACGTGATACAAAATAGGCATTTACAATGTGAATTATGAAAACAATAAAAAAAGTACATCGCTTAGTTTCATTCACAGCTCACACAGATACAGAACTGTCAAACATTACAAACTGTCCCGCACTATGCCACCTTAAGTCTACAACATTCACCCTTTGTAGCACACATAACCTCATGAGTCCATCTACAGTCAACTCCAATCAAATTCAACAGGAAACATAGCCATGAAGGTCATATTTGTATCATATATATCTGCAATGTGACCAAGATAATATTTTCTCTCTTTGTATAGTATACATTTTATTAATTTCTTATTCTGATGAAAAAAAGTGAAAGACTATTACCCACTATTTACAAGCTGGTCAGCAGTGAGTGTTTTGAGAAGTGACAAATCAAATCAAATCACTGTAATGAATAACTGGTTATCTAGTGACAAAGCCTGCAACAGTAATGTGACATCCTCAATGCATTTAGGCCACTTAAAATGAAAAGGTCCAACAGTGTACAAAACAGAAACCGAATGGCTGCAATGTTGCAAAATTACACATTTCTTCTCAGCTTAGCAAGGGAACGGTCTCATATTGCACAACAATCTCTGCAAGCAGCTTAATTGTGGAGAATTTATTTTAAAATCATTTTAATTATTATTTTAATTTTAAATTATTTTAAAGAATTAATGACCAAACGTCTGAATCTTATTATCAGCATACCGAGTACGTGCCTTTCTGGGAAACGTACAGTAAAAAGGACCTGCAGTCCTCAAATGCTCAAAAAAATATGTGTTCAATTATTGTGAAAAAATCCCATATCATAAAAGTGATAATAAACATAAAGATCCCCTAATATAAGTGTCTTGCAATAAAAAAGTGCATACAAAAATTCTCAAGGGAATTCTTACAATTGTTGCTTGATCATTTCTTTTGGTCATCTCTCTGCCGGTAGAGTGAATGATGCAGGATGTAATGCCTGGAATAAACCCAGAGCTTAGCTAACATCATGTGGGTCAGTCCTTAATGAAAGCTATACAAGTTAACATAATTCCTTTTATTCTGACTGTTTAAGACGTACATGAATAATACACAATGATAAAATACCTTAACATTCACACTTTAAAAACACACACTTCAGCATTAATGGGATTATGTTAAAAGGAACTATACACTGTGTCTGTGCACATCGAGCATCATCTCCATACTGACAAATGTGTGGTGCACTAGTAAGTGATTCTATACAGGATCATTTATATACATAAATAAATAGGTTCATGTAAAGCTAAATAAAGATGAATAGAGTTTACTGACAGAAAGGAGAAGCAGTGGGATCAAAGGTTTTGAACACATCTTTAAGTGTCCTGTCATCTGCCTCCTCCTCTGGATCGTTCTGTTTTGCTTCTTCCTTTGTTCCTTCCTTCTCCTCCTGTTCCTTCTTTTCCTCTGCCTCTTCTTGCACTCCTGTAGAGCTCTGTCCTCCTACTTTGGCCTGTCTGGAGTCAGTGTATTGCGGTCGGATCAGGCCGGCCAGTGCCTGGATGGGGAGATTGTGGACTGCTGGGGGTTTGACAGGTGAGGAAGGAGGCACTGTGGGAGAACTAGAAGGTAGGGGTTGATCTGAGGCAACGTCTGTGCTTTTGGCCTCTTCGAAAGAACAACTTCTCTGGGTTGGTGAGAGTGACGGTGTCGGGATAATGTCTTTCTTATCTGCATGTTTAAGAATCCCCACCTTTTTAGGAGGCTCTGCTTGCTCCTTCTGAGCCTGCTCGGTATGATTACGAGGATCGTACAGACTAATGCCCCCAAGGATTGTAGTGGGACTCTCTAGCCCTCCACCAGAGGATGCCAGACGAGGGGCATAAGGTGGCAGTCTCTCCGGCTCTGGCTTGGCTCGGGCAGCTTGAAATGAGGAGCTCGCACTGGCCTTCTGTAGCCTGGGGTCCAGAACTCCTCCCCCAGAGGAGGGCTCTTTCTGACCCAGCAGCTTAGAGTCCAGACTAACTGTACGCTTGAGTCTAGGGTCCAGAGTCTTCTGCTGGCGCGGATCTGCGCGTCTTTCAGTGGAGGATCGAGACTCTAAAGAACCAGAGGGCAATCGACTCATACGTTCCTTCAAACGTGCAGCTGCTAGTCTGGGGTCAGTTGGTGGAGGGCTGGAGACGGGGGGGTGGTCAGGCAGGCTTGTTCGGTTCATTTGAGCATCTGCAATTAGGGGTGGAAGGGGCAGATTGATGGAATGTTCCTGTTTTGGCACCAGGGAAGGGATGAGGTCCTCAGGGGCCCACACCACTGTCTGAGCGAAGGCTGGCCGCTGGAGCAGGATGTCCACCCGGATGTGGCTAAACTGCTTTAACTGGCAACGAGGGTCCCGCAGCCCCACACCTGGGCTTGGATCTAGAGGGATGAGAACAGCTTTGTCCCTGAGCTCCCGCTCTCCTTCCTCATCCTCATCTCCTGTGGGAGGCTTCTGGGGAACAGGGTGGATCAGCTGGCGATAGCAACTTGGCTCCATTGGTCTCATCTTCCTGGGGTCTCTGGACAGCCGTGGGTCTCCATCGGACTCCTTCTTCATGTCCGGGGGTCGCTGCCGAGGGTCTGTCTTCACACGGGGGTCACTGGGCGGGGCCCTCTCCTTCACAAGCCGAGGGTCACCCAGTACTGGAGCCACTGGGGCTGCCTGGGGGGGCTTCGACTGAGGCTGATGCATCTCATTCTGCTTCTTTAGCGATTTAAGGATGAAGGAAACACAGCTCCCCTCTTCCTCATCGCTTGAGTACCAGTTTGTAGTTTCATCTGCAAAAGAAGATTAAATAATATTTGAATGTTTGATTTCTCAGAGCACCAAAAAAACACATGTTTACTGGGGTATTTCATGCTCCTTTTCTGAGGGGTTTCTGGGTTTTAATTCATTTTAATCCATTCAGCAAACCTGCTTCTTGCCCGTGGACACTAACCTCTGTTGTCATCCTGGCCCTCTGCTCTCTGTGGTTCATTCCCCTGTGGATGTGAGTCTTGTTGTTGTTGTTGCTGCTGCTGTTGCTGTTGTGTCAGGTGTAAAAAGATGGCTTTCTGTACTGCTGGTGGTAAAGACTGAAACTGTGACTCTGCACCCGTCTGCTGCTGGATCGAGGCCATGCCAGGGTCTACCGCATTGAAAATACAAAACAAAAGACACAATTTTGCAATTTCAGTAACTGTTCAAATGGTCATTAACCTATTGGATAACCGTATTAATGTAAGACTGACCTCCTTGTCCCATGGCCTGGTTTCGGACGAAGTTGCTGAAGAACTCTGCCGGGTTCTGACCCAACGATGGAAAAGGGAAGAGACTTTGCAGCATCTGCAGATCTGGTATAGGAGGGAATGGAGGCCTCTGCATATTCATCTGAGGGTTGATATGAGGTCGGTTTCCAAGGAAGGGTGGGGGTTGACCAGAGGGGATCGGCGGCTGCACTGGAAACCCATGCGGTGGGTGCTGTCCTGGGGGGCTCTGTGGCATGGGTGGTCCAGTGGGGTGACACATGGGAATAGGGGATCCAGGGGGAGGAATATTAGGAACAGAGGGGCCTGAAGGCACCATACCTCCACTCTGTGTGTCCTCTGAGCCTCCACTAAACTGATTGGAGCCTTCACTTTGATTCTGGGAAAAGTTGGATCCACTGAAAATAATGAGAATGTTCATAATTAAGTTGAGGATGAGCTCCAAACACTCTTTAGAGTTAGATTTGAGTTTAATTACAGATTATTTTGGTTACCTCAGACCAATTTTTTGTGCCAAGTCTACAGTAGGTTGAACCTTGATTTCAAACAGGGAGGGGATCTTCTTCCCAGAGGCTCCGTCTGTAGGACTGCTCTGACCAGGAGTGGGCAGCAACCCCACCCCAGGAGGAGGCTTTGGAAGTGGGGCAATACCCTGCTTTCTCAGATCCTCCAGCTCCAACTCGTCTTCACGGGCGTTCTCCTCTTCAGTGTTAATAATCTGATAAGTGAGTCAGAAAGCATAAAAATGATTGTTTTCTTATTGTTTTGATTGTTATTGCCTGACCATTACAGATTACAACCTCTTAGCATAGAAGTGTTAAAACTGCATTACCTTATCAAGCAACTCTTTGGTCACATCGGTCAAAGCCTCGTGGGAGAATTTGCAATTGTCCCCCTGATAACATTTGGCTCCGGTATGAAAGAACTTGCACGGGTATTCATGTGCCATCACGGGTTAAGGAACAGGAGTAATTAAAAGGTGTGATGAGAGTTCAGTTAATCATGCAACGCAATTATACAAATGTGATTAAGAGCACTGTCTTGCTGTCATTAGTGAAGGATATTGTGCATGTAAATGCAATTATCTCCTTTACTGCAGTATCCTTGGAGGTAAAATTTACAAAGCTCCCTCTTCTTATCTGGTACGACGAGCTCATGTTCAAACTTGCACTGTTCCCCCTGTATGAAAAAAAATGTATCTTTTAGGTCAAGTGATTACCTTTTTCAAACATTTCAGTGTAAAAACATTACATTACATTGTTAAAACAAGCAGAAGAAGATCAGTGGCACCATACCTTGATGCATCGACCCTCCAGGAAGTACTTGCAGATGTATCTACCATTGTGTTCGACTGTGTGCTGATTGATAAACTCCTTGCTCATTATAGGCCGCTTCTTCTGAAAACCGGAACAATTTTTTCCTTCCTGTGATACAAAATACACAAGAGGATGTGGTCTTAGCTTTGTCCCCCAACTAATTTGGTAATGTACACCAGTGTTTCCCATCCACAGGTACTTGCACCCCAAGGGGTACTTCTGCAGTTATGTGGAAAATTGTAATTTGTAAAAATAGATTATGATTATGATTTGATAATATACATCAACATATTTGTGTTTTAGAAAAACATCAACATGCAAGTAAGCTGACCTTGTCACAAGAACTTACCAATTATGGTAGTGTGACTGCGAATGGTATGGTGTATGGTAGCATAGATACTGGTAATGGTTGAAACAACCAGTTTCTGTCCCTCCAAATGTCAATAGTACAAATGCAAATTTGGCCAAAACTACAAAGAAAATACCATTGAACAATATGAAAATAGTAAGATGAAGGGGTACTTAGGCCCATCGGAAATAGGTTGGGAACTACTGGTGTTCAGTGCAATCCGTACAGAACAACGCTGAACAGTAGAGTCCAAAACTGAAACACTGCAAAAGTGAAAGACTCAAACCTTTTCTTATTTTCTATATTCATTATTATATGTGTGAGAGTGTATGTGTGGGATGGGTGAATGAGAGGCAAATTAAAAAGTGCTTTGTCCATTAAGGTAGAAAATAGCTATTAAAATGCAGTCCATTTACCATCATTGCTAATATAATATATAATTCTAATAAATCCTGCGGATGTTTTTTCAGGGACATATTTACCGTAGCCATGTCTTCCATTCCCTGGTCTCCTCCTCGACCTCGTCCACGTCCTCCCCAGGGTTTGCCCTTCAGCTTCTTATTCTTGTTGAGCATGCCACGTCCTCTTCCTGGTCCAGTCCCTCTGCCCCTCCCTCTCTGCCCAACTGGAAAGGACATTTTGGAAGAAGTGATGTTGTTAATGTTGTGCATCGGTAAAACACTGAGTAATTGTGTTGACTCTTTGATTACGGTCCTTCCTGTCGCATTAACCACAAAAAAACATACACTGCTGTTGTTTCATCCCCCTCATGCTTCCTCTCTTCATCTGGTCTTTAGGATGCCGTCCCCTTCCCTGACTTAGGGAAGCTGTATCTTTTGACTGCGGATACTCGGACATGTCATCTTCGTAATCGTCCTCTTCTTCATCGTAGTCATACTTGTCATCACTGTAATCGCTGTATTTGTCAAAATCAATGCTCTTGTGCGGCGGGGACTTCTGTGAATTGCCATGGCCTCCCTTTGAATCCCGTCCATGCTGGCAAGTCAACGGTGAAAGAGGAACAATTGAAAAAGTCACACATTAATGCTCATAAGAATATTAAGCTTCAGCATGCCAGCGGTGATGAACTCACCTGAGAGGGCTGGCCATCAGACTCGCGGTTCGATCCCTGGCTCTTCCGGTTTTTTGGCCTTTCTGGTCGGTCGAAGTCGGAGTCATAACTGTCAGAACTGGAGCTGCTGGAGGGGGAGTGGTGCTGAGGAGAGGGCACAGGGAACAAAGGAAAAACACAACATTAAAAGTGAATTCTCTCATTTGTTCACATTCATGCTTTAATTACTGTAGCAGTAAGAAACATAATGTTGTAATAAGTATATCATCTTACTTTCTGTCTGTCACGCCTCCTCCTTTTAGACCTCCTCTTCTCTCTGGTCTTTTTGTATCTTTTCCTGGAGTGCCTGTGGGTCTTTTCTTCTTTCTCTTTAGCTTTTTCTTTTTCCTTCTCTTTCTCTTTCTCTTCGTTCACCTCTGTAGCCTCTTTGTTTTCCTCTTCAATTCCAATCCCTTCATCATCTATTTCTCCATCTTCCAGTTCACCATCCTCTCTAAAAAGAGGAAACCAGTCAGTACAGTGGGAAGAACTGTGAGGGTTTATATACTTTATTTGGTCGTCCTCAGAGATAATGACATGGTTTTCGCATCATGAGCAAAACACATGATGCAAATAATCCTGAATTACCTGCTGTAATCATTTAATAAGAAACAAAAATGAAAATATACTGTCTACTAAAAATGTTTCCCCCTTCATTTGAAGCAAAGCAGCAAATATCAATATCATCACCAGACAGTTTCCAATAGGCTCGAAGCCTTGCCTGTACTAAAAACATCCTGTTAATAATTCATGGCTACGTTTTGATTTCCTGTGATCCAGTGTGTAGTTCCATGAAAAACTAATAACATTCAGCTTTGGGTTGAGTAAAATCTTTGAAAAAGCTCTGATTTCTAAAAGCAAGGTTATTTAACATAATGACAGCCTGGAGTATGATTTAAGCACACTTACGTTTATAACAACTCTACGACCAGCTTTGTGAGTTCCACTAATACTGTGAACTAAATATAAGTATAAGTATAATATAAGTAAACTATTCTTATTTAAATACCAAAATGTCACATGTTTCAACAAAAGCTATCTGGCTGAAAGGCCTGAGAACATGCTGAACACTGGAATACAGTGAATTTAAAGACACTATCATCTGTTGCTGTTATGATCCGTACGGAAGCATGATTTTGGAAGAATTTGGGGGCTTTTCTATTAGTTTGCTGCAGCACCCATGACCCCTGTGTGTCTGCAGAGGAGTTGTTATTGAAACATAACTGAGCTGGTGACCAGGTGGGCACTTCACATACATGCCGCTTTTATAATCTGTCATGTTTCAGACGGGGTGATAAGGGTAAATTTAGTTGGTTAGAAAATTAAAGTTGGCAGTTAAAAGAAAGCGTTTATGACGCTTGGTTCCAATTTAAAATTACACCTGGACCGGCTGTGATCCAAATATTTAAAATTGAAATGAACACATACTGTATTACAATCGTTGGACAATACAGAGCAAGAATTTCATGTATAAGTATGTCCTAAAACGTTTGTTTAAATTATACCATTTCCTATTACATAACAGCTGTTTAAAAAAATATAGTGCAGGTAGGAGCATGAAACAAAAACACCAGGAAATAGGAAAGAATGTCCCACTGATTCAGGTCTGTTTTCACAGACACTAGCTACCTCTAACTCTGACACCAGTGCAGATCAGGCTTCAACCTGACACCTTCCACATGCAAAGCACACAACTTCACTTTGTGTCCAGTTAAAGCAGCAGAGACCTCAAGATTCAATATGAAACACTTGCCAACTTAAATATGTTGGATATGAAAACTGGCATAAAACTAACCCTTTTTTATTTTCGCATGCATCCATAATCATGTACCTTACTGGAGACTGATAACAAATTTAGGCAAATACAAAACATCCCAGTATAACTGTTCAACGTGTATAGGACAATACATTTTCAAGTAATACCACATTTACAGTAATACCACAAGGTGCAATAGAACCACAATCTGCCCATTGAGCACTTACAATCGTACAGAAAGTCCCTATACAAATTCAACATTACTTTTCTGATCCATTTGAATTACTTGAAGCAGCGGTCTATCCATGTAAGACAAAACACAGATTCTCAGAGGGACATAAAGGTGTAAAGCAGGTACAGGCACACCTTCAACAGCTGAGACTACACCATCTTTTGTTCCAACCAAACCCTACACCACCTGTGTCTTCTTCTCTGCTTGCACTTGCTTTGGACAGTATAATCACCTGGTGAAATCTTTGGTTTGACACCAGCAAACTCCTGGCCCTACTTGTTCACGTGGACTGACAGCCTTGATGGGACTAGAGATCAATCACAAGGACACAGGCATGGCCTAAACCCAGCAGAAGCACATTATCTCAACCCTGACTGAACCCTGTCTCAGCAGTACTGCCAGGTGCCCGGTAGGGGGAGTACACTTCCCTGATGGGCGTGGCATTTGTATCATACTCATTTGCATATTCTCCTGCAGATGGAAACAATGAAGCCATGAAACCATCCCAGTACCACAACAACACAAACGATGAGGTCTGCTATCTTGCATGGAAATGATCATGAATGAGTCTTATCGACGCGGTGATGGGCAATGTAGGCTATTTGGACAGAGTTATTCAATTGCACCAAAGAGGCATGCAAATATTTTTGAGGGGGGGAAACCATGGACTCTATACCCTGCGATTCATGGTTAAAATAAAATAAAAAAAACAGTAACACAAGCATGTAGACCCACAGCACCGAAACGCACAGATGAGCGTATTAAGAATTGCATAAGAATGTTACTCGACCTTTCATCCCCTGCAAGCTCAGAGTCTGTCATGTTTTTGTCAAGAACAGGGGCTGGGGGACTGGAAACAAGGCTCACAGAAGCCATTGGAAAACGGATCTGCCTCCCTTCTCTCCGGTACAAGTGTGAATTAACTCAGTCACTCTAGGAGACGTTGGGTTGTGAGAGATGCTGGAAGATTTCAGACTGGAAAAAACTCACGGTGTTACATGTCTCGACAGAGACAGTAAACAGAAAACCTCCTCTTTCATATCAATGACGTTTTAACTCTGTGAGCACAGCTTGATGCCCCGCTTTGCTAATGTCCCGTCGGTTGACAGCTGCCATGGTGAAATAGAGGAGACGGAGGGAGAAACAGACAGAAATGTAACCATGTTCGTTGATTTCTGCATCTTCATAGGCTTTCGCAACAGGGACATCATCTCAAAATGGCTTCTGAGGTCTGCAGCACATTCCTAGATCGTGTATTCCTCTACGTTTATATAGCCCTATCCGAATCTATCTAACATGGATTCAACAAATCCTCACCGACTATTGGTCAGACATCGCACGAGTAAAGAAAGCTGCGATTCTGATTGGTTCAATGCAATGTCAGTTATTTTCAACATCTGCAACAATGAAGTGTTTACGACGTTCAGTCGTGTCCTTTGTCGACGTTTTAATTTATGGCTGTGTGTATTGCGCAGTTATAACGACCCGAGTCCATGGTATTTTTAAAAACAAACCAGCTAAGCTAATTGTCTTTATCGCTTCACTGGCAATAGTAGCCTATTTATTTCCTTGTTTTTTACGCTCGCGCACGCAAACGCGCACTACAGTTGGAGGAGCGTGACGATGCAGTCCTGTCGTTGACCACCAGGTGTAGCTCCGACTCTACACATCAAATCCATTAAAGACAACCATATTTGTGTAACGTTAACGCCGAGTCAGTAAACATAGGCCTAATTAATGCAGAAATTAATTGCTGTCGTGTAATATGTTTAGGCAATAGACTAACAGTAGGCTCAAAATGATTGTTGCTGTTTGTAGTTTACAAAATAATGTAGCCTTAACAGTGAACACGTGGCTATTACTTGATATAACAGATAGCTAATTGGGTCATTTTAGCTGCTTCAGAGATACTGCTTATGAACCTGTATCGTAATTAACATTTTGAGCCTTAATCTGTCATTTGACTTCGTAAGGAAAGGGGAACAATTATTTTTACCCGTAGTGCCCTTGTAAACAAACACAATTTAAGGTCATGTTGTAGCATCCTCGTGCAATTTACCAGATATAGCTGCCTTTATGTTGTGTGAAACTTTACAGGTCAGTCGCAGGAATATGTAAAGACAAAAACGTGGAAATATCTGGGAGTATCTCGGTGGGAGGGATTCTTGCAGCAGGAAACCTAGGTGGCGTGCAGAGTTTAGAGGCGAAACTTTCCGAGAGCGCACATAAAGAGAGCGGAGCGCATCTGCGTGTCAGACACCTGATGAGCATCTCCCAAAGTCTTGAAACCAGGGGACGGAACTTCGCAAGAGATAACGTTTTCTTGGATTTTATCAAAGCGCCGTAAAAAAAAGAAAAAAAGAAGCCTTGTAAATTGAGAAGAACATCAACAAGGAACAGCATTACTTTAATATTTCTGGACTTTCAAAGATGGCACTGTCTTTTCTACGCAGGTGTTTGCTTTTGCTGTGTTTGACAGCTATCCAGAACGGCCATGCTGCCGTTCAGGTAAGAGCATTTTACTTTACATCAGTTTATGCAACAACATCTCACTTGGCCTCTTTGGCCACACTGGCTCAGTAAAGTGTGGTACTATGTGAAATCTCAAAATTGGACCAAACCCTAGACTATTTTGCATCTTTTCATATATTTGACGAAAAGCGATTTATTTGAATATATTAATACTATTATCCATAAAACGTCACCCAAACAAATAATATAACTGTTTATTTTTTTTGTTTTTAACACTTTATCCAGCTGACACCTATTGGGATTGTGTGTTATTTTAAGTTTCTGCAAGGTTTGTGATCACATTCTGCAGTTCCCACTGGAGAAATTGCATGATACTTTTTGTATATTCCCCCCAAAATCCACTGTAGCATCCGGGTTTGAGTCCTCTCACGTCTTGTCAGCTGGTGGCATTTCCTCTTTGTCTGTGGCAGGTGAAAGCAGCAGAGCACTGTCTAACTACTGCACAGGTCCAAACTATGTGCACAATGAATTTAAGTGTATTAAAGCTAGTTGTTATTGTGCAAAGCCCCACAATGCCAGTGGAGGAATTTAAGGTATGCTGCACAGAGAAATTGTTCCAATGAGCATGTGATTAATAAACCCTCCTGAAAGGATTAGAGGCACTTTCCTTTAAGAACCCTGTAATGGCTTGACAAGCTTTCTGCCTCAAGTAACTGCTAGTGGCACCAATGCTATTTTGAGTCTGCCCATTCAGGATTACACAGTGAATGTGTGTCTTCCTACCGCCATGCAAAATATACAGAGGAACAGCATTTTGGACTTAGGTCCCACTGACATCTGCCAGACAGCTTTTGTCCAGCTGTGTCTGTCACTGGAGTTGTGGTAGTAAGTGAAAAAGGTTTAATGGAGAGAAGAAGAGAGGTGGCAGGAGAAGGATATCTCACATGTTAAAGCAACAAGGTCTAATGGAAAATGGTGGAAAGGAAAAATAGTTTAAAGTAAAAGAAATCATTGTGAGTTACTGTATCGTGTAAATACAGTAAAAACATCTCACTAAAGCGTCTTGTCAATGTTACATAATGTATTTTGATATCAATGAAAAGATTTTGTAACCATAATGACCATGTGCCCACCAATAAGATGGATTTAGTTTCAATTACATCATGCTCCACAGCTGCACATTAATGTTTATTTACCACTCGTGTTTTATATTTTATGACCGTTAAACTGAGGTAACCTTTATTTCTACGCTGGTTTTCTTGTTGGAAAGTCTTTGCCTTTTATAATGTTTTGCCAAGACTCTTTTATTACTCTTAATTCTGCTCATAGTGCTCATGCTTTATTCCCAGACGTGCATGGATAAGCACCAAGTGGTTGGGGTGCTTCGTCAGATGGAGAAGTTTCTGAAAGGCCAGGAGATGCGGTTTACAGAGGGCCTCAGGATCATGAAGTCAAAGCTAGCGACACTTCAGAACTCTGTCTCCAAGTTACCTCAAGCAGACCAGTCAGCTGGTGAGCGATACACAGATAACAACACACACCACCACCACCACCCTAGTCATCATATTCATCATTATATCATCTTTATCTGCCTTTTCACAGCAGACATTTTGACTTATAGCAGGAAAAACACAGGTGTTAAGTGTTCCAGTAAGTCATGACAGTGTTATCAGTGAACCAGCATGCACAATACCAGGACACTGAAACTGAAGCATTTTGTCCTCAATCTTTGCCTCTTTAAACTTGTTCTTATATACAGTAGTTGATCAATATTAAATATAACTTGTAACTTCTTAATGTAAAGTAATCCACTATTATTATTTAGCATTTCAAAACAACTGATGGTATATGCTGTAAAATCAACATACCTGATGATAGGCTGCTAAAATACAGAATAGATGTGTAGATTTGCTCCACTGATCATGTAAACACACAGTATATGGTTGGCTGTACTATAACCATAAGTCATTTAATCTGTGATGCTTGTTATTTTACCCATTTATTTTTGCAGAGTTTAACAAATGAGTAATCATTTAATTTGAAATTCATGCTGTATAAAGTTTCATGTGAATGCATGATGCGACTGAGGTTTTGTTCAGTAATTCAGTGAATGATTGTTCGGTTAGAGGCAACAGAAGGTTCCAAAGTATCAAATTTACAACATTTTAGGAACCTTCAATTGTTTGAAGTTGATCTTCAAACAATCTTTTCATCAGCCAGTGACAATAAAGAGCCAGACATGGCTTCTTACATTATGGGATTATATATTCATCCAGCAGTGTGAGGCCCTCTCAGTTACAGAGCTGGGTACTTGACAGAGGAAGTGGATTTGTGGAATTGTATTATTTGGCAGCAGACAGTAAAGCCAATTTGTTAGTGATGGACCAGTTCAGTCCATAACTCGGTGGAGAGTACTTGGCAAGACAGGCAGAAGCTGATATTTTATATTTACGGCAATAAAGGCTCAACAAAATGAAAAGACTGAAGTGAAATAACAGCACAGATCAGGAAGCAAATCCCCCCAAATAATAAAATATATATATATTTAAAAAATTAAAAACATTGATTCAGATTTATAGTTACAGCAAATGAATTAGTAAAATAACATATATAATATGGATATAATTTGAAGGTCTGGCCATGTGAGATTGACTTATCAGACTTAAGTGTACTGACTGTGGTTTTGACTTGAGGTTGAAAGCATAGGAAACATTTTCTCACAATCCTTCTAGTTGGATGAAGAATACAGTTCTCATAAAAGCCAGAAATGTAATCCATTCACTATGTTATGTAATGCAATTATGTTATATATTATGCAAACATTAAACATTCCAGAGCATGCAACATAGCATACCATTTGGCTCCTTGTGAAATTCTGACTCATAAAAATGGCTGGTCCTGTGCTGGTTGACTGTAAATGAGGCATTTGAACCGTCCTTTCCCATGAAGGCTCTGCGCTGCCCAGTGACATGTGTATGTCCGCAGGCAGAAAATGCCAGAGGATGTCGGGAAGGCTTACTCCACATGTGACCAGCCTTCCTCTTGTGCTCTCTTTCTCTCTCCCACAGCTCCCACCACCTGCCCCGCTCTGGAAACCCCTGCTCATGGAACCAAGTTTGGCTCTAAGTATTTTGTTGGACACGAGGTCCATTTCACTTGTTCCCAGGGCTACCATCTTGTCGGTTCTGCCACGCGCGTTTGCCGGGACAACGGCACCTGGACTGGCATCGGTGTGATCTGTAAAGGTGAGCCTCATTGGGAGTTTAGAGTTTGTTGAGCAACATACATCATGTGTGAGACCAGTGTTACATTTGATTGAGGTGAGGAATGCAGTCTCACTTAAGCTATGGTATGTTTTTATCGCAGTATTAGGAGCTTTTCACCACCATTCTGTTTTGGGCCTGGACTGCTATGTGCACTATTCACTGTTGAGCAAAAATCCCCACACCCATTTAGGGAGACCTTGGCTCAGCACGGTCTGAATGCCAAACTGAAAGAGACAGCAGCCCAGAGGCCAAACTCAGCCCCTCACACACACACACACACACAGATAACAGGCAAAGAAAAGAGCCATTCTTTGGAGTGGCTGGAGCTCCTCAGCATACCGAATGAAGCCCTCGTTAAAATGGCATTAAATGTCTCTGAACACAGAATAACACCTGTACTGCATTCCACTGTGGGGTGCCTTACCCTGCAGGTTTCTGCTCCTCATGAACATCAGTCGTTGGGCTACTGTAAAATAACCCCCACCCCCTCTCTCTTTCTCATGTTTCCCTGGTTCTTTGACAGCAGTCCCACTGGACCGGGTTAGGTGCAGACATTATACCGACACCATGGTCTGATAGCACACAAGTATGCTAAGCATGCTATTGATAGCCCCTTCAGTCTGCGCTGGTGGAACTCTTCCAAACATTCCAAGTGGCACACTCGGTTGAACATGTGCATACGTTTATTGACACTCATGGCTGAAACAACATGCGAAGGCTTGACTCTGCACAGTATTATCCCTGTTCATGTCTTTCAGCCCAGCGTAAAAAGGTCTAAATTTAGCAATGCTTAAAAATCAGTATTGACAGAGTGTGAAAACTTTAAAGTTAAGAAGAGTTTAAAAAAATCTAGCAGAGTGAAGTGGACCTTTTCATGTTATGGCCCTGTGGTGGCCCCTGGGGAAGCCACATAAACATTAAAGGGACTGGTTCTCATCCAATGTGCCGTGGCCTCAGAGAGCAGAGGCTGCTTCATAATTTGAACATCTGCACAACTCTCAGAGCTGACAGTAACAGAGATCATGAGGCACGATGTACTAATTATCCACTTGTTTCCAAGCTTTGACAGAGCACGTTTTGTTTCTTCTGCTGTTGTCAACAGTTATAGTACATCCATGATAGTACATTATAGTAGATAGTAGATTATACAACTGTCTCATCTTATTGCAGTTGATGATGACCCAGCTCCTTCAGAGATATTGGCCATTCCTGACACTACTGTACTCTTACTCACAGTCAAAGGAATTTACAATAATACCACCTGGCTATAGAAAGGCTTGTAAAGAAGTTTGAATGGCGTTTGCATGAGAAACGTGAGAAGAATTGCTGTAAACCTGAGAAATATTTATGGGAACTGTGTTTACAGCACGTTACTTCACAACTGTTTGTTTTTGCTGGAAGGAAAAACCTTCAGATCTTCAAAACAACTGAGCCATTTGTGCCATAATTCCATGCTAGAAATGTAAAACTTAGTGTACACCCACATAGACTTACACCAGCTATTTGAACTTTTAACTTTGAAGATGCAGATGGATTTTTTTGAAACCCACTTTAATAATGATCCCCATTACATTTATCAAGATAACTGCTATTTTTCCACAAATAGAACTAATAAAAGGGAATCGCTGACTTACAGTCGACATACCCTGTGCCCATAATGACAGTACCGGTTTCTCATGCCTAAGTATCAGTTATCAAGCTGGGTGGACACTCATTGCAGCTCTATGGATGGATGGTAGTAAAAATAAAGGCTTACAGAGGCTCTTTCATTTTTTTTGTGTCACACTTTCCTGCTTTTTCATACTCTTTCAACACGGACCTAATCTTACCATCACTTTCTCTTATGTGGTTTAATCAATAGTACTGCAGATTATTTCGACCAATCATAGACATACCTTAGAGTCTCTGAGTTGGTGTTGAATTGTTCTATATGTTGTATTCTGAAACCACTAACAAGCACCTATTCTTCTTTATTGTGTTAAGGTTGACAGAAGCATACTGATTGGTTATTTAGATATTCATTTTTCACCACTTTACATTGCTGCTATATAGACTTCAGCCTAAGGCAAAGATTAAATAAGGACCTGTGAAAGTAATGTCAATGGCAGCATCAAAACTGTTTTTCTTTTTTCTTTTCATCTCAGAAATATTTACCTCAGAAAGAAGAATTTCCAATGTGACTGGCCAAAATTGAAACAGTTTGTACCTTTGATCTGCATGCATCAGTATGATGAAAAACTGGGAACATGGGTTCAGAAAGTGGAGACTGCTGAATAAGCTGCAAGTTTCTCAACAAGTTGACTACAGTGAATATTCTCTCCTACATCCACAGATATAAGTGAGTGTGCAAGTAATCCCTGCCAAAATGGAGGTACCTGTGTGGAAGGTGTTAACCAGTACAAATGCACCTGCCCCCAGAACTGGAGTGGCTCTCACTGCCAGCACCAAACCCAGACAGGTTGCTACCACAGAATTAACATCCGAGACAATTTGTTTCATTTGTATTTGCATGTCTGAGAACTACTACAGTACATTTTGTGTGTGTTCAGCTCTAGTTCAAAATTGTAGCACAGGACTTGAGCTTTCATGTTTTTCCCCTAATGCAGCACCACCTGAGTGGAGCGTTATGAATGATCCAGCGTTCAGCCGGAGACCTCGCTGTGCCCAAGTGAACCGAGCTCAACATTGCAGCTGTGATGCAGGCTTCCACATGAGTGGCACCTCTGACAACAGTATCTGTCAGGGTGAGCTGTAATTATGTTTTACTTTAACTGATCCCTGTGGGGAAATTCTCCTCACGGGGAAGCAAGGTCAGCTACAGAGCAGTTCCCTCGAGCTGCTCAACAACATCTCAGCAGGGCAAATAGCAGATGTTATAGGCACTTTACTGCTGAAAAGATCCCTGAATACCTCAATCATTTACTTCTTTAGTGATTTATATGAGAGTAATCTGTGGAGCCAGTCTGTGACAAACAAAATAATCCTCTCGAGAGGTCACAAGCTGATTAGCATCCATTTAGGTCACAGTTCAGTTGATTTTAATTTTAATTTGTTGAGTAACATTTTGAAATTAACATTTTCATGAAAGAAAATTGTTCCTCAGTGAGTGTAAGGAACTGTACCAGGTATATAGTTACCTATGTCCCTTTCATCTTCTCCCTCCTACTTACTATTATATGCTCAATGCCTTGGCCGGGTCACGTGATGCATGTTTAAGGTTCTTTTTCTGTTTCTTGACAGATGTAAATGAGTGTGAAGTGTACCGGCTGGACCAAGGAGGGAAGCTGTGTGTCTACGAGTGTGTGAATGTCCCAGGCTCGTACCATTGCTCCTGCCCCAGCGGCTACAAGTTGCTCATGGATGGGCGGAGCTGTGAGGGTGAGTGACAAAAGGGAACCGAGGACAAAGGCTCATTCACAGGGCCCTGGCTGCAGATCTGGTTGAGTATGTAAATCCAGAGAGGAATACCTGTGATTTAGAAAGACGAGCAGAACTCAAGCAGCAGAGCTTTAAAGTTTCTGCAGAGGTGTCTGTCAGATCCCTCTCATTTGCACCCTTGAAGCTTACAATACTTGCCAGTGGAATTAATGACCTCACCGTTTTCCAGCAGAAGGGATCTTTAGGACATGAAGCGTTTATGGGAGACTAAACTAAAAAACCAAATAAACAATCAGAGCAAAGCACCCCCTGCTCAGACTGTGGTAACCAGGAAGCAGGGAGTCAGTCTGGCAAGTCTCTCTCCCCGCTCCTCATTCTTACATACCTCTGCTGTTTTGTCTTCCAGATGTGGACGAATGTTTAAGCCAGCAGCACAACTGTAGCCGCGGGACAACTTGTATCAACACGGGGGGAGGCTTCCAGTGTGTCAACCCAGAGTGTCCCCGTTCTCATGGCAACATCAGCTACGTCAAGACATCTCCCTTGTAAGTGGACACATCCCAGTGTGACCCTTTAGGTTTCTTTGTAATTTGTTTTGTCAGTGAAAAGTTCCATGTTTCTGCAGGAAGTCATCAACTTTCAGATGTCCGTCTGCATACCAAAGCAGACCCAACTCTAATGGGCTCTAGTGGACAATTTGACGTGTAATAGCAAGAAAAGGTCTGTCAGGTGTTACAGTTCTTAAAGGGAAATTCAGCTTTCATACAACTTCGGACTTATTTTAGTTGTTTTGGCCATCATTGCTATTGGTGGAAATAAAATTAAACTCACCATGGTAACGGCTGTGACTCACTAACAACCAAGTTAACCAAACTCTTTTTGGAAAAACAAATCAACGGCTGTGGATGAAACCGTTCCGGAAACTGTTCCATCACAGTTTAATAACCAACCTCCTGGTTCAACTTTGACCTGCTGTACTTGATGTAGTATTCTTGTGCACTGAGAGATTATTGCTAACATTTTGGGGGCATTCACTTTCAGTTTAACATTCAATTAAAGTGGTTTAGATAAAACTGTTGACTGTTGTTTAAAATCTGCCTGATCATACAACTGGATCTGACCCAGATCTTACGTTAGTGAGTTATGGTTCTAGCTGTATCACATTGAAGCAAAATGTTCCTGACAAAGAACATGCATGCTCAGCAGAATTTCACTAAATAACGTTTTTTCCCCTTTAAAACCATACCAACCATCTGTGTATTGGCCATGTTTGGAGACATTACAACTTCCATCTCTCTATTTGCCAGTCATCAACAAGCTGCCTCATTTAAGAGCATGAAACAAAGCTCTGTCTGCTTCTACTGAACCATCAATGTGGTGAAATACTGCTCCACTCCTAAGGGGATGGATAAATGTTTGGGAAACACAGGAGAAAGCAGGGAATCGAGTGAGACAGTAGCTGTGTCCTCATTTCATTCTACATAAAAAAAGAGGTTAAACAGGTTTTGAGTTTGTAGTGCATTCGCACTGAAAACAATGTATTATATCATTGAAGAAAGTTGTGATTGAGTTTATGTCCCATATCATTATCTGTGTATAATCTTTAGTACATTCTGTATTCTATTATCATGTGATATGGAATTGAATTGGGACAAAGCTAGTGTTTGTGAGAGGGGAAGAAAGATGGTGCAGTTTATATGCAGGCAAAAATGTTGTCCACTCTCTTACTTGTTGTTCTGACATCTACTGCCTGCTGTGATCCAAGTCTTCAGGGCACTTTACCTCATGTGTACTCTATGTAGGCTATGTGTGTCACTTCTCTTTGGTCACTAAGAAACTGTTATGAACACTTTCCCATATGGATAGATTAATGATGTAATCATTTTCTCAGTGACAAAATGGCCGCATTATCAAATACACAGCAAATGGAAAACATTTACCACGTTGTCCGGTAATACCCCCTTGCTAAATGTTTTCTGAATTTCTGTCCTGCAGTCAGTGTGAGAGAAACCCCTGCCCCATGGACAGCCGCTCCTGCCACCTGGCTCCTAAGACCGTGTCCTTCCACTACTTGTCTCTGTCCTCCAACCTGCAGACTCCTGCCACGCTTTTCCGTATGGCGACTGCCACCGCCCCAGGGCGCACTGGGCCAGACAGCCTGCGCTTTGGCATAGTGGGAGGAAACTCCCGTGGCATCTTTGTCATGCAGCGTTCAGACAGACAGACTGGTGAGCTGATACTGGTCCAGCAGCTGCGTGGGCCGCAGGAGATCAGCATCGATGTGGACATGTCTGAGTACAGCGACCGCACCTTTCAGGCCAAGCATGTGGCCAGGGTCCACATTCTGGTTTCACCTTACAACTTCTGAGTGTCACCTTGCAACGGAGGAAGACTAGAGACAGAGAGGGGAAGAGGAGCAAGGAAGAGTGCACTGGTCACTGAGTTTACTGATACTGTTTCCCCAGCTTCTATCTAGCTATGTCTGAGTAGCCAATCACAGGCCAGCATTTGTTCAGTGGCCAAATTACCAAACAAGAGAGAGAGAAAATGAGCGACAAGCCAATATTTAACAGTTATATTATGAATAACAATGTATGGCATAACACACCATAGATGCTTCTTTAAGCAGTGTCAGTACGTGCTTTGACTGATGATGTTTGACTGAGTGTGTTTGAATGCGTGGAAACTAGCTAAACAAAAGCATAATGAATGGGTTGGTCGGATGGATAACTGCTTTTGTCATTGCTGTTGCTTGATGTTTGTATTATAATGTCCATCATAGATCATGTGTGGCTCAGGGTCAGGCCCCGGGGCTGATGCACTGCCCTCGCTTTAAAGATGATTAATCCCTATAAGACATTAGTGCTCCTGTGGCTCTAATTTATTGGAAATATTGTTGCTGGTTTTTACATTGTAATGTACTGTACGCCACGTTTATCTTCCATCATATACTGTATATTTGTTTTTGTTTTGTACTAGCTTGCCTTGGTGCAATTCATCATACTAAGGGACCTGGGCATATTTCCTCTTTTACTCATATTCTGTATGTTATCCAGAAATAGTCTTATATTCTAAATCAAAGATGATTTGGCAAGCTTGCCAATGCACTTCACAATTTATCTGGAATTTTAATTGTCACTACATAACTGAAATAAAGTCAGTTCAACATTTCAGTATTTGTTAGAACTACCTCACTTGATGCTGAACAGTGTGCTATTAAATGTCCTTGTGGCAGTGCTTGTTTTCATTCTACATCCATTATGAGTGAAATTTAATGAGCGAAATTCAAACCAACGCATAGTTGATAAATGAACACTGGATGGCTATAAAAGGTTCTCTGACTGAATGGATGAAAGGTTAGAGAGGAAGAATGTGTGTTTTATAATGTAACCCCTGGGGCAGCAATTCACAGACAATACAAGTCAAAGTAGCCTTTCCCACATGTCACTGAAACAAAAGGAGTTTCACAGTATTTCTATTTGACTTTAATACAAGGAGGTTAATGTCACATTAAAAAAAAACATATCTGAGTGTGTCTATTTGTTAGAGAAAGAAGAGACTAATGTTCACCACATGTGTTCTCTCCACTTCCTTCATGTCTCCATCCAGGGGTTTACATTGCAATAAAAGAGGCCAGGAGAGCTGCATGCTTCCAGGAGGGAGTGGATGGTGAGAATCAAAACACATGCCCTGACAGCACACACTGCTCTCCAAATGACAACGTGCCTTAATGGCAGGCGTAATTTCCTTCAGTAACCATACCAGGACCGCTCACATTGCAGCCTTTGTTTCAGGCTTGTGCTCAGGCCGTTTGATGTTCAGGTTTCATCCATTCTGAGGCGGAAGGATATTGCCAGAGACAATTCGAGAGCGCTGAGCTACATAACTCAAGCCATTTGCTGGAGAGTAATGATAAAAATATACAGTAAGAGCCTTGAGGCAAAGCCAGCACAGAATGCTGTTTATACTCCTTTTACATCAGTCACAGAAACATGGTGACTTAGTGCTCTATGAAGTCTTCCTCTTTAGTGCACCAACCATAGGGGTTTAACACAGTTACTTTTTGATGTTGTGCTATTGTTAATTCTGTGTCCTCTGTCTTTGTTGTTGGAAAGGATCTGTGGACACCGTTCTCCTTTACCAATGCAAGTTGGTTGAAATGGGCACAAATACAGCAAAAATGTTGCAAGTGAGAAAGTCATGACATCAGGTGAAACAGGAAAACTGCATGACGTTACAAGTAAACACTCAGCAACACTGGCTAAACAACACCAGTAATCTGATATGTAACTGCAAGGCTATGGTGTGTGTTTGTTATTTTGTCCACCTCCTGTAAGTGATCTGTCAAGCCCATTTTTTCAAATACAATCTCTACATCAAAAAATTTTGAAATTCCATCACATATCATATCATCCTTAAAACAGATCTTAACTTTGCTTACTTCAAAACCACAAGTTATTTTAATGCAGAAATGCTTTAAATATATGAATCTCCATCAAAACAGAAAAGAGACACGTGTGTTGCTGGTGGGTTAGTCAGACCAGAAGGAAACGCAGTGTAGAGGAAATCTGCTCTACTTTTATTATCCAGGAGGTGGGGAGAGGTTGGCTGTGGATCATCTTTCATGTGGGATAAATGTTTGGAAGATATCCAGAAATATGTGAGTATAGGAACGCAGAGTTGAGCTGCTGTCTGACTTTTTAATATTGATAATGATAATTGATACAAATATAGTTTGATGCCATCTTATTAGACAAAATACACAATGGGTCAACAAGAAAACAGTTGTTTGTATTGAATTATAATTGTGTAGTTGCAGTTGAGGTATGTGGGCTGTTTACGTTTGGTCTTTTAAACCCACATACTGTAGAAGAGGCCTTCAGCAGGTTTGAAACTGTCTTCTTTAATGGAGAAGGGTACAAACTCTGAAACTTGTGTTTTAACCTCAACACCTGTGTAACTTTAAAGTGGCACTTTAAAGATGGAACTAGTTTGGTCTCCATAAAACTACTTATGTCAACATGACAAATACATTGGGATGTTTGTAGATTTCATGTTTCAGCCCTCTTACTCACAAGCCTTTTAAGAGCTAATGGCTTGAGAGAACATTTAGAGTTTATATTTTCAGTAACTGGTCTTCATTCAAACTCACTCAGTATTTCAGTCTCTGCATTTCATTATCATTCATCATAATTTTGCTCACAATAGCCCATTCATTCAACAGTTTCTTCTATTTCCTCTTGTATGAGGTATTTGCAGAACAGGTTTTAAAAAGAAACAGATTGTAACGGATGTAGCAAAATC
>JAVQJD010049567.1:52500-58612 GCA_036023655.1 Nannoperca australis
ATCAAGCAAGGCTTTCTTTCTTACTGTTTTTGGACAAAGTGTCTCTGGTTAAATAAATAACGTGTGTGAATCCTGTTTTGTAGATTATAAAGTAAGTAAAGTAATTCATACCTCATCTGAGTCGAGCAGGACAGGGAGAGCTCTGCAGTGACGAACAGGACCAAAGAGAGACTCGGTTAAAACTATTTAAAAAAATCACAGGGCTTTTATGAAAACCACCAAGCTGGATTAATAAATATACATTTGATAGGATGCTTACACATCACTGAGAGAGCTAGGAATGTTATCCTCCACCCACTTCAAGTCTTCATCCTGGACAAGTGAAAGAAGTAAATGAAAGAAGTAAATACTGCCATCTGCTGAAATGTGTGACACTTGTACAGCTGCATTTGCTAAACCTGGACTGCTACTCTTATTAGAGGTGCTTAATATTTAATACTACTACACTGGATTCAACTAATTAATACAGCACTATTCTGAACCAAGTGTGCGGTTGTGTTACTGACCAGCTTTGGTTCTGCAGGCTTCACTGTACCATTCGTCTCACTTTTAGATACCCTTAACTTTATGCCGTCAGCTGTGAATAAAACATTAAGACAAAACACAGGAAAGTACAAAAAATAAATAAATATAAAACCTCCAAATGTTTGCAAAGCTCTGGGTAAATGTAACGCTTGCATGATGTTACCGTACCGAAATTTGTAGAGGCGATGAATTCCTCAATCTCCTCATCGTCAGAGTCATCAATGAGCGGTGTGAAAGCGTACCTGTGGACATTGAAATTAAGTGATTAATAAAGTAACAGTAAGGAAAATTATTTGTTTCATGTTTGTGAATTCAAAAGTCCTAATGTACTACTTTTTACTACTTGTACTACCTTTGGTTGTTTGCAGAAGGTCTCCACAGAAACATTATGACGAACAGAATGACGGAGAACAAGAACCTCCAGAAAGCATCTTCCACCCACAGCTCAATCCAATCCTTCACACAAACACAGGTCCAATTATCAGTCAAATGTAAACTTAATATATCTTTTTCACTACTACTGACGAATATGCCAAACCATACTCACAGACTGGCATTCTGCTAGCCGGAATTTTTTTGCTGTCCAACCCATGAAAATGATGGAAGCTGAAGGAGAAAAAGAAAAAGTTGTTTCCTGGGTACAGGTTTTATATAGATGAAATTACAAATAACTATAAATAATAAGCGCTGGCACACAGCGCAGAATAATCTATTATGACTGCAAGTGTAGTCAAACCACTTACCAATGACAGCAAATATCAGTGTGTTTGTAAAGTGCCTGTAGAGAGACAACTTGACGGGGTTTCTCCTCAGCTTCAGAGTCTTGATAGTTTGTGCCAGGCTGACAAAGATGTTAGCGGCAGTCAAGGTAAACACGTGGCAAACATTACAGACCATATTACAGATTAATACAAGGGACCTTATAACCTCTACATTGGAGTAAACGCTGTAGATTATATCCATGTACATTCGATCATAAAATTTGTATTCATCCGTCTTAAGAAAAAAAAAAAAAAAAAAAGGTGCACCTGCCACTTTATACAAACAACTCTTTCCTCCAGACACGGAGTCTCATAAATAAAACATTCATCAAGTGGACACTTCACTCACCCATTGTAACCCAGCAAATGTGAAATAAATGTTGAAACAGCCTGTCCTGCTACATTCTGGCACTCGGGTGACTCTGGTTCTCCGGGCATCTCTCTTATTTTATTGGAATTAAAAAAGTAAGTCTTTGTCAAAGAACTACGGCTTTAACAACTGTGTTTTAATGCATTTTTCATCAACAATTTCTCACTTGACACTTCCCAAAATGTATTAAGATATATATTAAATATATTAGAACATTTTATCCATCAGCCACCCTGGCACCCATACTTATACAATCTTCAAACAGGACCACCTGTAAAGGGCGCTGGGTGGGCATCCAAATCAGTCGCTTCTGCTAATTCGACTGTGCATTAATGCATAACATAGCAACATGTCAGATTGTGCAAGAAAAGCAGCAGTGAGGATTTTAAAAGGAGTTAAACCAACAACCAGAAAAAAATTCTTGTTTCAGTAGAGTAGGTCTCTCTGCCAACCTGTACTTTTAAGTGCTCTGTCACTGCTAATTATCTGGGAAGGAATAAGGCAGTTGCAGATAACCCTCTCCTGGTCTAATCTGGGCTCATGTGTATGAAGGAGGGGAGGAGCAGAGAGGAACCACACAGGGATGGAGGCACACAAAAGGATATCCACCAGCATAGAGAGGAGTCAAGCAGAGCCAGGGGAATGTTGGCCAGCAGGGCTAAGTCAGAGTCTTTCGCCTAGAAGGGAGGATAGAGCAGGACCAGGGGACACAGGGAAGAGAGAAAGGCGTGGAACAACCACAGCTAGGATGGGAGATGAAAAGACAGCACGGCCAGTAAAATAAAGAACCAAAGTGCAAAGAGGAAAATACCAAAATCATCCAACCCAAAAGCCAAGAATACTCAGAATCACTTGAGCTCAAAAGTACGCCCACTTGTTACATGGAGGTAGAATAACTTTGGATTATTGGTGCTGAGGAATACACTGGAAGGATATGAACCAGATGGCGGAGGAGTCAAACACAGCCAGAACAATTGCTGTAATGAGAACGGGGCCATTGTCTCGACCCTTGATTTTTTTACCCCCGAACGAATCAAGAAAATGAACAAATTGTGATGTCAGTTTTACTTCAAAACACAATCAAACCTTCAATCCACAGATATTCAATACTGCCAATATCGTTGCTTTTTTCATACTTATGAACAATCAACAATGACTCATTTATCATCAGAACTTAATCAAGTTCAGTTTCAATCATCAAATAGTCATCAGTCGTCAGAACTTCTCAAATGTGAGCATTTGTTTCTCTTTTCCTCTGAATCAAATTGTTGTTAATATCTTTGGGTTTTTATGACTTCTTGTCACATTAAATACGCAATTTGAATTTTAACTTCTGATGGGCATTTGTTATTGTTGCCATTTTAAAACAATAATCTGAGAACCCAACTCACCCCAGTAATCCTGAGGACACCTTCAATGCTGGCAAAGGCAAAGTACAGGATGCCGAGCCCCACAACTCTGTGCATTACGATCCCCAGCCGAGGCCTAAAATGAAAAAAACAGACAAAGACAATGTAAAAGTTCATTGCCTGATTTTGCTTGTATAAGTAGCTGTGTCTACAGATATATTTTGACATACTTTACGATGCCGTAGCCAAGGCTGACGATGATGACGAGTAATCGTGCCAAAGTCCTCTTGAGGGCAGAAACCAGCTCAGCAAAGATCAACAAGCCTTGAGCTAAAAGGCAGTAACAGAAAACAAACATTTAAAAACCAACCATCTCACCATCTCACAAGGAAAAGGGCGACGATCTGCAGACACTTACAAGCAGAGCCGACAGTGTTGGTGTTTTCATATTCGGCACAGAAGACGGCCTTCTCCACCATCCCGAGGAATATGACCCCTGCAATCCAGAACTGGATCCTCAGCAGGTCCTTCCAGTAGCACGCGGCCCAGATAAACCACAGAAGGGCGTACAGGATGTACACTATGCACATCACCATGTAGAACTACAAACCGACAGTGAGGGATTAGTTTATAAACACATATGGGAGCAGTTGTGCTTCATTAGCAAATTAGACCAAATTCCAGAAAAAACAGACAGTTCATCCAAAAACATTGTTTTCTTTATCCTCAGATCTCTGAAGGTTTAGATCGGTCAGCTGTAGCTCACTTCAATATGATGAAGCTCGAAGGCATTCGGTTTTCAACTTAACTCAAACTCCTCCTCTCAAATAATACAGTTACATGATAATCCAACGATGTTTTGTCCTGTGACGCACTCTGCAGAGTTTTTTCACAAGAAAATTCATCTTTATTTACTGTAGTCGGACATTGCTGTTGAGTTTATAAAATATAATTAACTCATTTCCCTGGAGTAGATTGTTCTGGGCTGACCAGAGCTTCAACTCTGTTTATTGACTTTTAGCTGAATCTTTTGACTCTGTATCGTCATTTATAACATCTACAAACCCAAAACGGTAAAAAAACTGATTCCTTAGTTAGTCTACTTACAATCATGAGAGGCCATTCTGTGATAGAAATGTAGCCATGGCTGCCTTTCATCACCACATTAACTGGAAAAAACAAAACCCAGACGTCAGAGAAATGAAGCATGTTTCCCAACACATTAACAGTTTGTTTCTGGTGGTGACAACGTTTGAAATGCGTCTGATTAGTAAAGTAATTTCTGCACAATAATGCACCATGTTGTATTATGTATGCATGCATGATGAGATGACCTGTTTAAGAAAATCTCACCTGTTAAATTCCAGTTGGAATCCTGTTTACTGGACACAATCTTAACAACCAGCAGGTAAGGCCCATCCTTCCACGTGGTGGCTATGACGTTGTCTTTGGTGTTCACACTGCTGTTCTTCACGGTGCTGCTGCTGTCGCCGTACTCCTCAGTAATCAATCTGGTCTCATTATCATCCTGCAGTATTACAAGAGTCATTCAGTGATTGTCACTTAAAACAAATGTGCATGTGGAAACCATTAAAGAAACACTAAACCAAATACAGTTAAAAGACACTGAACCCTGGCTGATTATGTTCACTCTGAAGATTTTTCTTAAATCTTTGCTAAACTTAAACTTACACAATTCTATTAAGATCAAAGAGCATTCATTTTTTCTTACTGGCACTTCACCCTCAACAGGCGGTCTAACAGGACGTGGAACTGCCTTAGCTTTCTGAAAAACAGACAGTTACTGGATGTTGAGAGATAATACATGCCATGATGCAGAGTATATGCTGAGGAGAGTAATGTAACAAACCCACTTTGAGCATTGGAAAGGAGCGCAGTCCGCTGTTACATGTTATGGGACTGTGTTTGTGTTCGATGTACTCCCCTTTTCCAAGGGGATTCGGATCCAGGCTCTCCCCACGACTCAGTTGTGTTAACTCGTACATTTCCTACAGACAACAGTCACAATTCAGCACCCCTAAAACAATCAAGTCCACACACTTAGACTCTCCGATTATTTGACTGACATTAAGCTTCCGCACTTACTTCGATATTGTTGAATTCGTTGTGACAGGGGTAGTATTTTAAGTACCAGTGAATGGTGAAAGTCACCTCCTCAGGGCAGCCAAAGGACAAAACTACAAGATGAAGACAAGTGATGATTAACACAAGGGACAAAAAAAGAAAAATAAAAAAAAATAAAGAGAATGCTTTTTGTGATAAGTCATGAGCACATTTTCCACGTCTTACCGTTCAGTTCAATGTCAGTGTCTTTATACATGGATTTCCTTAACAGCAGTGGTCTTGAGGTCTGCGGAGTGCAACCAAGGATTATTTTTCTTATTGATCAATACATAATTAGTTTGGTGAACTGGTTAATCATTTAAGCGGAATGGGGGCTCAGTGGTTAGTACTGTCCTGGGTTCACGCCCAGATAAGGGGAAAGGACCTGTGGATCAGAAACCTTAACACTAGCCTGTCTGAGCGCTGTGACAGACTGGTGACCTCTCCAGGTTGTACCCGGCCTCCAGCACACCTAATACTGCCACTAGATATGGAGACACCTACAGGGAACCTGAAACTTCAATACTTAAATTATTTATTAAGGCTTTCTAGATCTCCTTGGATTAAGTCTGTCTTAATATTAATAAACAAGAAAGGGGACTCCACTGTGCAAGTACTTGACAGTAAATCAACTTTCAGGATGTGTTTTTATTTATATTTACATTATGAATTTGGTGATAATCAACCTAAGCAGCCAAGCACATTAGATAAACCTGACCACGCAGTCCAAACTGGGCATTGGTCGTAGTATTAGAGACGAAGATATATACACTCTCTGGCCACTTTATTATTATTATTATTATTATTATTATTATGTACACCTTGCTAGTGATGGTTAACTGCAGATTTGTCGGCTGCACTTCCATGATGAGAATCTCCCGTTCCACAACATCCCAAAGGTGCTCTGTTGGATTGAGATCTGTGGCTGTGGAGGCCATTTGTGTTCAGTGAACTCATTGTCATGTTTAGAAATCAGTTTGATT
>JAVQJD010049586.1:0-14231 GCA_036023655.1 Nannoperca australis
TTTTCTTTACATTGCAGCTCAGGACACTCTTTGTCTGTAAGTACTGTACCAGATGTATATCGAGTGGATGTAACTTGCTAACATGTAAGAGAAATAACCCGTGTGTATTTAAACAGCAATATTGTGTGTGTGTGTGTGTGTTACAGTTTTACAATGAGGATCTACTTTCAATTAAACCACAAGAAAAGTTACGCCTTGTCTTTATTGGGAGCCAGGTCCAACTGTTAACTAGGTGTCTAGGTTTGCATGTTGACGCAAATGCAAGGACAGTATACTTTCAATTTAAATCAATTATTATAAAAATATCTTTTCATTCTGTTAATGAATTTTCATTTATTGAAGTGTCACAGTTAAAGAAGGCTGTGTTAAATTGCCTTAAATTACCTTATGTGTTTTTACATAAGTTTACATTTGGGCCACCAAAAATGTACTTGGTTGGTACCTGCCCCTGAGTATGTGAGGTTGATAAATAAATAAATATATACACACACACACACACACACAGGCAGTGTCGTCTGTTTACCAGACCAGGCTTTCAAGTTGCATAATTACAATTGCACTGTTTCAACATGGGGAAACTCCTGCCAGCTGGCTCGGTCTAATGACACGTTAGGGTGAGAGAGGCATACTTTACAGGAATCTCGGACATAGCTGGGCCAGTGTGATTCGCAGTGGTGCCTGTAACCCCACGAGGTACGATGCATTTTGGATTATGCTGGGAGATACGGAATATCGTCACGGTAACCAGAGGGAGGGAGGAAAAGAAGACGGTAGTGTCTTCAAAATTGTCGAGGCAAACATTTATAGGAGGAGCACGCAGATCGAAAGCTACTCAAAACTACCAAATTAATGTTTTAAATTGATTTGGAAACTGAAGCTTAGGAGATTTTTGAGACCAACACCGATATCAACATTTGAGATTTAAAATAAACTTGATTGTACTCTTGTGTCTTTAACACAAATAACAAACATTTTGATATGGATCTCTGAAATTATTACGCTTAAAGAATCAATATTTTCATTATCGATTTAGTCTATAAAATGTGAAAAGCAGCAAATCCTCACATTTAACAAGCTGGAAACAGCAAATGTTTGACATTTGCTTGAAAAATGGCGCAAACGATGAATCGTTTATCAAAATAGTTGGCACTCATTTTCTTTAAATCGACTAATTGATTAATCAAACAATATATGCACTGGACGACACACTTTGCACACTACAGTTGAAAAAGAAACTTTGTTAATGGTCTCCGGCAGACAAATTATGTAATGCAGAAACTGTTTATGACCTTAAACATTATAATTTTTGCATTGTAACTTCTTCTTGTTGCCTATCTGCAGAAATATACAGATTCACCAGTCAGGTTTTAGCTTTTATTCACGTAATGTATGTCTGGTCTTGTGGTGATTTTCTGTGTGAGCAAGCACATATCGACTGGTTTAACGTATACGTCTCAAGTCTATTAGACTTTTTTGTTCCGTCTCACATGCCATGCAGACCTTTCTCATAGATGGTTGTTATTCAGAGTTGGACTCTCCTCAATCAGTCCAGTATAGTTTAGATGCATGATACTTAATGGGCTATAGTGTGTGTGTGTGTGTGTGTGTGTGTGTGTGTGGCTCGCTCATATAGAGAAGTCTCTGTCCTTACTGAGAGCACACTCATGACCAGCCAGATCAAACATGGGACTCATCACGTCACGTCTCGCAGCAGCTGTGAATAAATCAAATCACACGCAGCTCCTGTCTTTACTTAATGCTGTTATGAATGGATCAGGGCTCCCGTTGCCAATATCCATCACTTAACGCTGTTGATTGGCCTGATTTTAGTTTCTTTAAAAGTCCACCGTGGACAAACAAAGTTATGTTTACATTCAGTGTCACTCACCGAAATGCACTGAATACATTTCCCCTCTCATAAAACGTGGATTTTTCTTTAAAGTTTGAAACCTGCGTAGTTTCCATCAGTGTTTTCATCCTCTTTTTCTTCTTCCCTGCCTTTGCTGAAGCATTGCCGCATTTCTTAGCGCATTACCGCCACCTGTTGGTCAGTAGAGTGGTGTGAAACAGCTGGTATGGTTGGTTATCGTGTCACCCGTGTGCATCCTTGAGCAAACAAGAGGGGAACCCACTCATAAAAACATGTATCCACGCTTCCAGTGGTCAAAAAGGCACCTTAAAAAACGTTTATCAGCCTGTTGTGATGGGCGGCCGAGCGATCAGTGCATTGCATTTAAAGCTGTCGCCTTTAAGTGCTCGCGTCCGTTTTATTTACTGAGAGAGCCTAAACTTCGCCTTGTGTTGTTTAGCTTGATTGGATGCCAAATTGCTCTTGTGTTTTTAAAGGAGGAAGTGTCTCGACGAAACGTTATTCTATTTGGAGAAGATGTCACACAGCTATCTGAGCACATGTCTTCCGTCAGATCCAGGGGGAAAGATGCAAGGAAAGAGGGGAGGGAGAGCAGTGGCAGTGTTGGATGAAAGTTGAGAGTGGAGATGAGAGCACGGTGAAATGGAAAAGAGGAGTAATGGGAGGTACTAGAAGAGCAGTGGAGAAAGTAGGAAGAGAAAATATGGGCTGCGCAATAAAGGCCAGGGGAGAAACAGACGGATGAAAAGAATAATGATAGAGGCGTTGAAGAGGAACAGTGGATGAAATGAGGTGAAAAATGAGTAGGCAGTAGGAAACATGGGGGGGAAATGAAGAAGACCTGGGTGTTCTGACTGAAACATAGGGAGAGATGGGACTACATATCTCACATTTGCTTCTTGTCCGATTTGTTCAATTCTCACAGGAATCTTGTGCAGGAAGGATCTGACTTTGGCTCCTCTTACTGTTTGCTTGAAATGACAGAAATCTAGGAGTTGACGTGTAGATGCCCAAGAGCGTCTCGCGCATGGTTTGGAATGTCGACGTAGAAATGTGTAGGATGGGTGGAGGAGGAAGAGGAGTTTGAGGAGGGGGAGGGATGTACACTGAGATGCAGAGAGGGGGCAGGTCCAGTGGGCAGCAGATAGGCAGTGGGGTGTCAACCTATGAAACCTCTGTATGGTATAAAATGAAGCACGGAGCTTCAGTTGTGTCTCTGATCGGCGCATAGAGGAGCATTTTGTCCCCGCTTGCTTGTGACTCAGTAAGTTGCATTTTAGATTGATAATGGCAGAAACTGACATGTTTTCTTCGTGATTTAACAGTTTTGGCACATGTGGGAGGATTGCTGTGCTTTGGGAGGTGATGCATGTGTTTCTCATTGATGGGAAGCTTGTCTTGTGAGTTTGCCCAACTAATATGTAACTTTAACTAGAAGTGGTAGAAAGATTTCTTTGAATTATGTTGCATGCTTGAGGTTTTTGTGTTGTATTTGTAATTTTCTTATGTTCAAATGGCATTTTGGAGGCCATTATTTAACTGCAGTGTTGGTCCACACATGAACCGTCTCATTCAAACACCTAAATATAGAAAGAAGAGACACATATGGCCGCTGGTGATAAACTTGCAGGTGCTGGCACACTCTAAATGTTTTTTTCTGCGATTGAAACATGCATTTGTTATCTGTGTGTTTCAGACCTGGTGCCACCCTGATCAAGTCCTGACTGAGCACGTGCCTCCGACAGTCTAACAAGAACCATGACGGCCATAAACGCACCTCGGGACAAGTAAGACGAACTCTTTCTGTTTTTAGTGCCTGTAATTGGATTTAGATGAGATCCAGTGGAAAAATTGTCCTTGTTTGTTTGTTGATATTAAGTTGAATGACTCATTGACGTGCTTTCATGTGAACTTCCTTTTTTTCTCGTTCCCAGATACAATGCAGTGTGGATCATTTTCTTCACCCTGGGCTTGGGAACCCTCTTGCCGTGGAATTTTTTCATGACGGCGACAATGGTGAGTAACATTTTAGGACAATTGCAGGTTTGTCTGAATGTGAGAATATTTGCTGCCAAAATGCAGTTAATCTATTGGACAACAGACAGATGGAAGGGAAAGGAAGAGCCCTGTCGTTGGGCCTTGCGGTCAGTGGCTAGTTAATTATAAAGGTCGGGCTCCACTTAGGGGGGGAGGTCACCTAATCTAAGAGAAAACAGAGATTGTTTGTTTCCTTTTCCTCCCAAACCCACCTGGCTTCACTCAGGATGGCTGCCCTGACTCCAGCCAGGTGCGCTGCCGCGGCCTCTCTTATCCCCTGCCGTTGTTTTTGAGCTTTAAGGGGTTAACTTCTTAAAATGTGGAATTTCAGTTGCATTATCCTTGGGGAGTTCATTCGGGCCCACCCTTTGGGGGATTTTTGTCAAGGCTCAAATAGCTTACAGTGCTTATTTGTTTTGACAACGGAAAGTTTGAAAGCTATGTTGTATGACTCTACAACAACTATATGACTACAGTTTATAAATGCAGAAACTTTTTAGGCTAGCTTGAGATGCATTAAAGCGTTTTTAACATTCACTTAGTTGCCGGTTTTTAAACGAACGCGGCCTAAAACAGAAGTCCTGCAATAAATCCTACACTTTTTTGGAGGCTTTTGGATCGTGTCATGTTCAGAGGGGTTTCTAATATTTAGTCCATCCTCGCTCGGCCGAACAAAATATTGGAAATGCCTCTGAACGATAATTGGTAGATGTGACTCCATGTTTATTAACTTATCGTTCACAGCTTCTGTTGCTGTTGAGCTGCAGCGCCTGATGACCGTTGTAACAAATGCGCACATCTTCCTCCTTTTTTTTCCTTTAGTACTTCACAAGTAGGCTGAAGGACTCGCCCACCGGCCTCTCCTCCAATCAGATGGCAAATGTGACTACGGAGGGCGGGGACACTCGCAATGTGCTGGAGTCAAAGTTTAACAACGTGATGACGCTCTGCGCCATGGTGCCTCTGCTCATTTTCACCTGCCTCAACTCCTTCCTGCACCAGAGGTATCCATCCTGCTCCACGCTGACACACTCACGACAGAAGAAATAAAGAACTCACCCTGTATATGTGTGTAACTTGCAGCTTTGTGTCCACTATGCACACTTCAAGCTGAGGAAGCAATTAGTTTTGAAACCAAAAGGTACCACATAGAACCTAGAGACAAAATCGTCAGAATCCACCATTTATGTTGTAGTCTTTGGATTAGGAGTTGTAGTTTATTTATTACAAAGAGACTAAAGACGTTGCACTAAAAGGATAAAATTGTGTACCTTTACTTTCCCGATCTTTCTTTCCACCCTCTTGCTTATTGGTCACCCAGTGCCACTGCAGGTAACGTGATCCCGTTATGTGAATGCATGTCTGTACGTCGCCAGTGTGTTTGCTTTAATTACAGTCGGATTGAGAGCGGTCCGGGGTGGACCCCGACCATGGCTCACTCTTCCCCCCTGCACAAACACACCCAGGAATGCTATTTATGTTTTCTACTTCTTCCTGTGTCTCTGTTCTCCTTCTCCTGCTGACCTCAAAATAATTTTATTTCTGCTGACCTTTTTTTTTGTCCGTCGTCTTTTTCTCTCAAAAAGACTAAACACAGATCCTATCTTTCTGCCCAGCATTTATGTTTTAAATGAACTCCTAAAGCATCCTAAAATGGGTATAGCTAATGCTCTTGACTGGTGGTTTGGGCTGGTTGTGTAGAAACAGGCATATGTAGTCGTTTAAATGTCATTTCTCTGTTGTTTCCTCTCTGCGTGTCTCAGGATTCCCCAGAAACTGCGGATCTCCGGCAGCCTGACGGTCATCCTGGTGGTGTTCCTGTTGACGGCGGTGCTCGTCAAAGTGGACGTGGCCCCGGTGCCCTTCTTCACCCTCACTATGCTCAAAATCATCTGCATCAACTGTGAGTTTCTAAATTCATAACTTAATAGCAGTTACATGATCTGTCAGTTGTCACTGCTGGAAAAGTCTCTCTGCGTACTCGAGAAGAACAAATCTAATCAACAGTGAGTCACAGAACAAAACGAAGTGATGTCGTATACAAAATAAAAAAGGTGAACAACATAGAAGACGCAAGTAAACTAAACTAAACTAGACTAGCCTACTAGACACCACAAGCATTAAATAAAGATTTTGCTGATTTGCTTTTATCTTTCACTTCATTCATTCAGCCTGACTGCTTTTGTTAGCTGATTTCTTTTTGGAGTGTGGGTGGTTTTGTGGTGTTTTGCTTTAACCAATCATCAGTAGTGTCTCATCCTTCCCCGCAACATCATTTTCAGTTGACACAGCGGTTGCTAGGTAACGTTTTCACATTGATCAAACAAATATGTTGCTTTTAGAGCGGTTATATCAGTAAGTCAATTTACAACAACTTGCTCGCCCGCGTCAATCTCATCAGCACCATTTTATGTCGCTATTTTCCATGAATGTAGCAAGACAGCTATGTAGGTCATTTTTGGTCTTAATCCCGCCCCCTAAACTCTGATTGGTCAGTGGTTTCTCTAATGAGGAGAACCGCTGCAGTGAACAAACCTTAAATGCATGTGGCAATCCGGAGGGAAAATTTGCCTCACAAGAAAACAACGTGGGGCCGGGTTGGGCCGCAAATCAATAAATTCATTTTAAGGTGGATTTTTAAATGTAATTGTTGTTGTTTTCACGCTGTGTTCGTCTCTGATTCCTCACAAACTGTGGATGTCAGACAGCCTGACAGTAGACCCCATTTATCTCAATGATGGTAGACTATACATTAGAAAGCATTACACAGCTTCACAGCAACACAATCGACAGCATGCAAAATGTCAATAAGTGAAATAAACATGAACCTGAACTTAATGAAAGAGTCACTTTTTTTTTTTATTGCTGCGGGAGTGTGTGTTTTCTTTCCCCAGTGACTCTTTCAACCTCAACAAATTTTTAACCATCATTGTTTTGTTTTGTATCCTCCCCCAGCGTTCGGGGCGATCCTTCAGGGCAGTCTGTTTGGGCTGGCAGGGATTCTGCCTGCCTCCTACACCACTCCCATCATGAGTGGACAGGGACTGGCCGGCACCTTCGCTGCTTTCTCCATGATCTGCGCGCTGGCCAGTATGTCTCTCTCTCTCTCTCTCTCACACACACACACACATACACACACACACACACACACACACACACACACACAAAGCACTACCACCTTTTCAGATGGTGGACAAAATAACAAAAACACCTCACAACACAGTACACCAACCAGGGCTGTACGTTAACGTTTCAGGAGGTCAAGTTGAAAGTTTTGCTGCTCAAAGCAAAGTTCTCCGTCTGCTACAATGTCACTTATACAAGAACTATGACTTCCCATGTCTTGCACAAATTGTAATTTAACTGCTAACAAAATAGTGACAGCAATTTTAACTTTGTAGCTAATAAGTTCATTTATTTCAGCTTTTTAAGTGTCACATTCACACAAAATTGTTTACTTGTTACTGTTTTAACATTGTGGGACGATGTTTGGTCGTGGTAAAAGGTCAGCCCAATGTTTAAAGATTAACGAGAAATTGTGCCGGTTGTTCCATGAATTTTCCCTCCCAGGCTGTGGTATGAAAACAAAACGAGTTGCTTGGAAGTCGTTTCGGCACTTGGGGATTTTTCCTGTCAGATTTATTTCTCTGTGAGAATTCCCTCTTGAAGACATGGCCCAGACACACTTACGCACTTTAGTTGTTATCAGTTACGCCCACCACATTACCATTTTAATCAATCTGTCAGCAAAAAAAACCTCGGCTTTTAAACACAGCAGGCTGCGTGGACTCTCCCATCTCAGGCCGTGTGATGATTATTCTAACGCTGGCTGATGACGGACACGATTACACACAGGATAAACTTCTCCAGCCTACTGCTACTAGAGTGCTGCTGTGTTCCTGTGTGTATTCTCACAAGATGTGACACTGACAATAAATACTTTTGTTTTTGACTGTAAGAGCTTTTTATTCAACCTGTTGGTGACGTTTCAGGCTAATGATGAGCAGATATTCCTCGAGGTCCTCATGTTGGTTGCCTGGTGGTTCATTGTCAAATGCAGTAGAACTTAGAGCTGAAATCATCATTCGGGTTGATGAACTGATTAACTTATTAGCTGAAAGATGGAAAAATAGTGCCGAACTTTTGATGGTTACATATTGTCGTTTTTGTAGATTCACCGGGTGATTCGATCTTCATCAATGTTTGGAAATTGTGTTTTGCATTGATGTTTTTTTCACTATCGTCTGATATCGTTATAAAATAAACGATTAGGCGATTAATTGAGAATATGATCAGCAAATTAACTGATAATAAAAGTAATTAGTTCAAAAAATTGGGATTTGAATCCTGAGTGAACAAACGTTGGTCTTTAATCTTTAAAAATCACACTAATGGTTCTCTGTGTGTTTGCCTGTAGGTGGATCAGCCCTGCAGGACAGCGCTTTTGGTTACTTCATCACAGCCTGCATTGTGATTGTCCTGGCCATAATGTCCTACATCGTACTGCCCAAGATGGTAAGACCTCACCTTCTATGCACTTAACATTGTTTGTGTAAACAAAACCCCCCAAAAAGTATCATGAGGTATTTGTTTAAAGCCACTTTCAGATGTGTTCCCACTTTGCTCTTATTGACTTTGTATGTTTTTGGAAAGCACTTTGTAAGTTTTGAGATAAGCGCTGAGTGCTTTTAGACAGGTGCTGTGTAAAGTTTTTTTTTCTCAGTCCAAACTGTTTGGCCTCTGTGAGTATGGAGAGAATTTTGTTTATTTTTAAAGCATTCAAAAAAGTGGTTTGAGAGAGAATCTTTCCACACTTTTGCTTTCAAACCCTAAAGCTTTGCTTGTGAATCTAAAAGTTTTGCTTGCGAATCTAAAAGTTGTGCTTCCGGTTCCTCTTTATTCCGTGGGCGGGACCTACGCTGAAAGACGTTTCTATTGGCCAGTTTTGATCGGAGTGACAGCTCACGTAATAACATTTGTTATGCACCTTAACTCAAGTCCTTTATGATAGATAACATTTCTTAATAGCACTGGTGCTACAAGTATGAATATGTTATTGATATTTTTATATATATTGATAGATTTATATAGTTAGATAAAGATATATTGAGTTGTGATCGTGCAGAGCAACTTTTAGATTTGCAAGCAAAACTTTAGGGTTTGAAAGCAAAAGTGTGGAAAGTTTCTCTCTCAAACCATTTTTTTGACTGCTTTAAAAAGAAAAAGAAATCGCTCCATATATGACCAGGTCAATCTGTTTAAAATATGAGGGGCTGTGAAAACAAATCTCCCTCTTGGACAAAAAAACTATCCATGTATCTATCCCCTGAATCTTCGTTTTTTTTCTTGACAACTAAAGACGGGGTCGGAATAGTTTAAGAGTAAAATTCAAGCACTTGAAAGCACTTTCAAGGTACGTAAACCAACAACTTCCAGACTCTCGAAGCCTTTATAATCACATCTAAATGGTTGCTATAAATGCCATGAGACAACAAACAAATATGACAACAGGAATGTTTAATTCCAAATATTAAAATATTTTTGGTTTACACGAGAGATTGAGAAGATGAAACACCAAATTATGTTGAAAATCAAGCATTTTTCACGGATTATGTATACGATTTTTTCTCTAGCACCATCATCCGGTCAATATTTTGGTTTATGACCAAATACCTGCAAAACTAATGACATTCCCATAAGCCTCAACTGTAGGCTTACTTTGTGTTTAGAGCTAATAAGCAATGGTTAGCATGCTAACAAGCTAAACTAATGTAGTGACCCTGGTGAATATTATCTGCTCAACCTCAGCATCTTAGTACTGTCATTGTGAGCATGGTAGAATGCTGATGTTAGCATTTAGCTCAAATTGCAGCTGTGCTTAAGTACAACCTCATAAAGCTGCTAGCATGGCTATAGTGTTGTTAACAGAAAAAGACATAACCAATTGTGTGTAACGTTTCAAGATAGTGTGCGATTTATCAGACATGATAGTCTGCTGAAAATCCTGTCATACAATATATCTCCAAAAACTGCATAAGCCTCCCATACAACACAATGAGTGGGCAATAGATCTCATGTTTTCATAGCTACTTTGGATGCACATAAGCCATTTTAAGTATGAGACTTATTCCATACATAGCATATATAGTAAAATGTAGTCAGCATTTAATAGTTTTTGAAGATAAGAAGTGCATAAGCCATTAGATAAAGAGAATTAAAAGAAAATTGGAGCTGTAAGATTGTCATGTGACAACAGCACTTTACAGTAATGTCTGCTACCTTTTTAATATTGGTATTCTCCGCCATGTCTCCGTCTCCCTGGCTGGATCCTGAGGAGGGTAACGAGGCTTGAGACAGACAGCGACTCAGCCTGTGGACCTCTGTGCTGACATCGTCTAACTGGGGAGCATGCAGACAGACGCGCCATTTCTATCAGCTGTGTTATTACTACAGCTCCAGCAGCTCCAGCATTTATTTGACTTGTCATAAGTCCCAGCACTCCTTTGTTTGAACAAATGTGCTCATTAATCTTTATGTACATAGACAATGTTGCCTATTTGGAGCATCTCCACAGACTATAGGGTCTGGACTGTAATATTTTACAATCAGCATGAAATTCAAAAGTATAGATACATTTGTGGAACTTATGTTGAAATATAATATTTTATCAAAGGGGTGTTCATGGTGATTTATATGGCTGTAGCTTGTAGTTGTATTATGTTATGTATAAAAGTGTTCCTATGACCCTCAGCAGGACGAGTCATGCGGCAGGAAGGAAACAGTTCTCAAACACAGCTCACAAACACAGCATACATGTAGGACAGCATAAGATCAACACAGATAGCATACCCAACCTGACTTGAATCTCACAGATATATTAACAGTTATGTTAAACACCTCCATGTCAGGATAGAAATCTACATTACAGACACTAAAATTCCTTGGTACATGACGTTTGTAGTCCTGTTGTACTTAACTTACGTAAAATTTACTTTTGTTGTTGGTGGAGGTTGGCAACTTGTCAGATAACTGTATCTACATTTACCAGGAAGAGCTCAGAGTCATACCTGAAAATGTCCTGCATTTCTCTCAATGCTATCTCATAGATTGTCACTACCATACTTTTTGTTTTTCAAAGTACCCATAAGTTTTTAACAAAATATTTCCGTCCCTACACCACCACTTTTCATAATCAACTTGCTGTCATAAAATGTATATAAACCAATCAGATTTTAAATTCAGAATGCCAAGCCAGTCATGTATGTAAACACATTATAGATACAGAATATTTGATTTGCATACATTTGGGTTTCCCATGCACATACTGAGCTGGTGAATGATACAATTAAAATCTGAAGTTTTGTAAGTTATAATTCAATGTACTGGCTCGGAACTGAATGTGCATGTTAGTTAAGTTCATCTTAGTTTTTCAATGTCTCATAATTCAGATGCACCTCTCTTGCGCACCCAGGAAAATTGGGGACTGTCCTGAGTATCGACTTAAAGGCAGCAGCTTCTTCCTAAGTTTGCCAACAGTAGCTCAACTCCCGTTTTTAATTAGCCAAACAAAGCCACATAGAGTCTCAAACATATAGGCTAATATTATAGTATGGGTGTTGCTTGGAACTCTGGGCCCTCTGATACAATAGGGTCACAACAGAAGGTATAATATATGGTCAGAAGAAAATAGGATTAGATAAAATGTGTTTTTTCTGTGCACACCCATCTAATCTATTGTCTCTTACCCTAGTACTTGGAGTTCCTGAGTGGTTTCCTGCTGTTCTTGACTTTTCTTCTAAGTACAGCAGATCACTGTTCACTGCAGTAAAAATCAGACACACGTTTGCATTTGGTCATTGCTGTCTTGGTCAGACACCCAGCATCGTCAATATGTGCTGCATTGTTTGGTATTGTAATCCAATCATTACTCACCAGTATCTTGCTGGGTGTATGTGATGCGTGTCTGTGTGCAGCATCTGAAGGTCTGCCATGCCAGGATGCCCAACGCAAGCAGGAGAAGAGTCACCGAGATGCCCAAGATGCAGTACTTGACTGTTTCTGAGAATGGCATCTTTAGCTCTCCAGCAGCCGACAGCGACCCCACAGGGGCTGGAAAGTCCAACAGCATCACCATGACACTGCACCTCCATGTGTCCTATACATACCTCTGCGACACAGGAGGACAGACCATGAGAGGGGACTATACTGTTGATTATAGAACTTTGAGGACACATAATGTAGTCTTTAGCAGCCATATTGGAGGTGGAGCCATAATCTTTCAACTGATAAAACAAATTCACAAACAACTATGACTTTTTCAATATTTTTCACTATATTTGAACTGGACTAAAATATTCATAACTGAATAAAAAAAGAAGAGTCAACAGATTAACTGACCCTCAAAATAATTGTTAGCTACAGCCCTAATAGGACTTTAAATGTTTTGGTCATTAAGGACCCTATGTGAACGCATCTCAGTCCCCATGAATTGGGAGTGGTAATACAGACACTGTTGCAAGACTGGCTGTGGACCAAGTTCACAGCCAGTCTTCAACACTAATGTAGAATTAGTAGGAAAAGCACAGGTGTAAATAATAAAATTAATGATGGCTGAATTCCATTCGGCTGCTCCAGTTTCGGCGTCCTGTGGTTTGTCATGCTGGCTCACTGTCACATTGCTGTGGCTTACTGGGACACTTAAATATAATGGAGCCATTCTTAATGCTAATACTAACACTAAGAACAGTAATAGCCAAACAGCAAAAGATGGATCAGTAGATTGACCTCAGTTTGAGGTTTGAAGTAGGTCAACTTTAATAAATGTCCATTCTGGGCTTTGGCAGAAATATAGTCAATTTTCATTTCCACAGCTTTCTTATATTGTTTTAAAAAATCTACAAGATTCAGTTGGCCCCCTTTACAAGATAACATAACTGCTGTTTCCTAAAGAGCACAGGAAGGCACACACATGAACTGTATGCAACTTGCGCAGGTGATCAGGTCAAAATGTCCTTGCTAATTTCTGGAACATATTACTTTGAGGTAAAACATTTGTAGAACTGTGGCGTGGTCGGAAAGACATGATTATGTCCTATCAGGAGCAGTTTAGTCAAATAGTACTTGTGCTGCTCACACATGATGTAAAACAAGTTGCAAGGAAAAACCTACAAAGATGTAACAAGTATTTATATTAACAGAGAAAATTTGCACAACAGACAATTCAACTATTATGTTGTTGAACAAAATGCCCAAAACCTTTTCTTAAAAGACTAAACAGTGAAGTCTATGTCTCGTGTTGCTGCTTTCCACTTGAACTAAAATGTAACGCATACACATTTACCTGTAGTAGAGTGATAAAACTTTTCTTCAGGAATGCAAAAAAAAGTTGACAGCGCTAGAAATCCATGCTGAGCTCTTAAAAAACAGGAGAACTTGTGTGCAAGAGAAATTCAAAGCAGTACCTTATCAAATAACTAGGCACAGGCAATGTCTAGGCATACTCCCTCTCTCTCTCTCTCTTTGTCCACACATACACCGAGCACATGACTTCCAACACACCATTCTGGGCAAACTGGTTTGATTAGATTTAAATGACATTTCAGAGAGCATAACATGACCTAAACCATTTGCTCTCTTTCTCTTGAAGATTCCTCTGCTGGCTAGTTTACAAAATGTGTATGTCAGAGAACTTCTACAAACTAAATGGTGGATTTAAACATTTGTCAAGCCATTGCACTTGTGCATCTGCTGGTGATAAGACTGTTAGCCTGGTAGCACTAGAACTGCTGCTGTCTTGCACTGAACCCTGCCACGTTTCTCTGCTATATACCATGGTCAACATTTCTATTAAACCTTTAAGTAATACCTATATCCAATATGTTCAGTTCATTAGCTGTTATATGTGCTTCCCATGGAGGTTAATTACAATCGAAATGTTTATTTTCTAAATTGCACATTCAACTTTAGCCCTGCTCAGTTCAGTGGCAGCTCTGCTTTATCATCTAACTGTAGCCAAACCAGCAGTAGCTACAGGTGCTGTAAACTGACAGTGATAAGAAACAGTCAACTCTCTCGCAATTGTAGCAGCTAGTGCCACTAAATGGCATTTGTCCTACAAGCTTTTCTGATCTTGCAGACTCATTTATTTTGCTCCTGAAAGAGAGACACACAATGCAAAAGAGGAACTGTTCTTTAAAATAGATCTTCAACAATAACAACATAATGTCATGTCACCCTGCTGGAAGACAAAGTAAAGAAACTTTACTTCTTGAGGAAGCTCAAGTCCTCGTGTTCATCAAGATGTTGCAAGTGGACAACATACTGA
>JAVQJD010049605.1:0-12596 GCA_036023655.1 Nannoperca australis
TTGAAGGCTTGGTCCGAAGCTGATGCCAGACAAGGTTCTTCTTGATGCTGCCCAAACACATATCCACAGCTCTCACGATGCCTGTTAGATTCACCTGGGAGAGTCGGCATAATGGCTGCAGGGTCTCCTTCATATATTTCAAATACTGGGAGATGTTCCGGAGGTAGCAGTTTGCAGTAGTTACAGCCTTCCCTGCTGAGGTCAGGTCGTCAGCCCACCTGTAATAAATAATGAAATACATAAATTTAAAAAACAGGTACTAGAGGCTTTAGTCGCTCGCTGGGCGTCACAGCCTGGTTGTAAACACAGCAAACCGTGCCATACTCACCCTCTGATGTGCTCCGTGTCGCTCAGAAACTTCCAGGAATAGAGATCCTTTTCCCCCAGGCCATGTAATAGAGAAATGAGCGGATTCTGCTAACATTTGAGACCGCGTTCTCCCTGTGCTTGAATGTGGGGCAGCCTCCTTCGTGAAATTTCTGATATTCCTGGATGTACAATTCGATAGACTTGGGGAAACGTATTTTACGCATCATTGTTGCCCTGCCATGCCCGCTACAGAGCTTCTTGATTAATTTGCCCCTCTTGTGCTGCTGCATCTTCTTCGCATTGTTATTATTATTATTATTATTATTATTATTATTATTAGCATCATCATCACCACCACCAGTTTGCTGCTCACTCGGTCCGGCCATCGCGTCCTTCGGTTTTGGTCCAGAGGTCGTTCTGCCCGCTCCAGGCTCTGCATCATCATCAGCACCGGGCTTTTCCTCATCGTCAGCACCGGGCTGGCAGCGGTGGAGGAGTCGTTTGTTAAGCTGCCTGTACTTTTTCCTAAGAGCAGTCAGCTCTCTTTCGAGGACCCATACTTTGTCACCCTCCGGTTCTGTCACCTCACACTGCTGGGGGGAGGGAGGAGGCGCGCTCAGGGACCGCTTCACCTCCGCGGCCTTGTCAGCTGGTGCTGAGCCCGGTTCAACTTGACGTGACTCCGGCACCGCAACATCAAACTCACTCACTAGCTGGACAGGTGGATTTGTTGCCCTCAGTTCAGCCAGCGGGGAGAGTCTTGCTTCTCCTCACCTTGTCAACTTCCACCTCCAAGCGGGCTGCGCTGAGCTCGATGTGGCTGAGTTTGAGGTGTCGGTCCAGTCGGGTGCTTCTGTACTTGCAGCCTGACAGCGGACAGGCTGTTGATATCTCTCCGGTTTCTTATTTTTTTCCTTAAACTTATGTATTTTTCATGATGTTTTGTGTCCCCTTTACTTGTACAGTAGATGATAAGATTCTTATGATTTAAACCTTGGACCTAACCTTCACCACTTGAGCTATTCAAGAAGGGAGCGTCAGCCTTGCGCACCACTCGCCTGTGCTCCAGGGAACCAACGGAAGCTCGTGGCCACTCTGGACAAAGACCAGCACACTCAGAGACCACAAAACCTCTCACCTGGGACTTGGTTCCAAGTCTCTAAGACCAAAGGGGGGAAAGTAGGAAAAAAAAGTTAACAGAAAAATTTCTGCTGGCTCCTCGTCTGTGGGAACTTCAGCTGAAATTCTCACATATGGGAGCTGACACCTGCTTTTCCTCTCATAGCTTTGGATAGCAATGTGCTAGAGACAACAAGCAAACAATAAATAAAATTGAACTTCAACATGGGGGTTATGGACCATTGCGCTTCCAGTTGGACCAAGTCCAACTCTTCAGTCTATTTCATCTACTTATTTTTCACTATACACCCTAACCCTAATCTCAGCGACCCATTGTTCACAAGACCTCTCCCGATGTACATCCAATGCACATCACCATAATCTAATGTAAATATCTATTGGCATTTTTCACTTTATATTTATATTTACAATACTGAACACTATTCCAATTTTTATACTCCTGACATTACTGACTCTGGAACTGCTGCTAGTGTTATTTATTTTAGGGTTTTACTTTGAGTACTTTGTTTACTATTTCTGCTTTTAACTGTCTCGTTCTTTTTATTGCATACTACATAGCTGTTGCTTGCCATGTCGAAAGAATTTCATTGCTCAGGATGACCTGTGTTACACTTTGCACTTGAAAAATAAAACACTTTGACTTTGACTAACCATGGCCACTTATCCTACTTTTAAAGGATCAGATTTCCTACAAAGCCATTAAATGGACATTAAAGTTTTTTTCAAGGAGACAGATACTCTTGGAACCGGTTGAGAACTATTTTAGTTCCTTTGTTTTATTTAAACAGGGACGTTCTTTCTTTACACAATTTCAAATGTTTGCTCCTTGAGTCATTCTTCAAAATTATTAATATTAGCTTCCTATATATTGTGAGAGTTTTCGATAATAAAGTTTGTCCTCCCGTGTTTGTCTTCGTCTACACATTAAAAAAATACATTCTCACCCAGGATGAACTGTCTGTTGTATGTAGGCTAGCTGAGTAGAAATAAAATATGGTGAGAGATACGTTATGAATTCCAATTCTTGTTTCAATATAATGCCCAAATATAAAGTCTTTAGAAAATAACCTTTTTAAGGACATAAAAGTTGCTGCAAGTTTATTATCGAGTGAGGGCGCATCCATGTTTATGTTGTCGACATCAATAAGTCCATTACCTGCCGAGTGAATTGTGCTGTTACATAAGTGGGAGAGTAACAATCCTCTAATGGTTTGGTCCGTTTTTATTTTCACGCCTCCCTCCCTCTCCCCCACCCTTGGCCGCAGTAAAGACTCCCTGAACGAAACTACAAAGCCTATTCGTTCGCGAACATCCAAATCACCATAAGTCGTTCGTGAACCGGTGAATGAATCAGTGAACAAATCTTTTAAGTGAACTAAAGCAAAGGATTTGTGTCTCTGAAGGCAATCGAAATTACCATCACTAATATATGTACAGGTGAAATAGGAGTAATGTAAGACAGGGCTTGTTATGTTTGTTTCCAGATCGCTTCTCTGTGCTGGATTTATTTAACACTTGCAACTATTATTACTACACATCTACATACATTTGTTACATTTCTGATTTGCCACCATAAACAAAAATGCAATTATCAATTTACATCGTCTTTTCCCTCACCACCACGTCTGGGCAAAGCGCGGGAGCGGCGCGTCAAAGCAATACACAAACTTTATCCCTACTCATTTACACGTCAATTTACAGAAACCGCATTGAACTTGTAGCTAGTAACTTACATAATAAAATAATAAATAATAATAGTAATAAAATAAACCAGAGCAGTTTAAACGACTTCTGTGTCATTTAGTTGTAGAATACTAACCTGTATAAAGCAGGTGAAATAGCAATAATGTAAGACACTGCTAGTTATGTTCATAAGAAGCAGGAAGCGCATCCCGTTGTTCCCTGGAAACATGACAGAACAAACGTTCCCACCTTGTTGTGCCCCACAAATCCATCCACAAGCCCCACAATAACACACACACACACATTTGCATGACTAATGAAGTCAAAACTCCTGATGATTTTAAACAAGCTAAATAAGTACTGTTCTCCACTTTGTCCACAAGGGGGTACTCTCGCTGTTTTCACTTAAAACATTTCAGCAACCCAGAGCCCAGGTCATCTCCTCTGTGTTCCCACATATTATCATGTATTCTCCATCTGCTGTAAAACTGGTCAAGGTGATTCAGAACAATTTAAAGTCTTTCAGAAGAAACTCAGCCATTCCAGGACCATAGGATCATCGCTGCCTACAGGAAAAATAAGAAACTACAGGATCATTTAATCAGGGTTCACATCAAACCACTGATTGACCCCAGACTAACAGGGCATTGGAATCTTTTTCAGTACCGCATGTGGGTATGCAACAGTAATAATATTTTCAGAACAGAGATACGTGGAAATACACATTCTAAAATTGGTGTTTATTTAATTACCTGCAAACAGTGTGGGCTGCAGTATGTTGGGGAAACATGTATTACTTTATTAACAAGGTTCACTCAACACAGATACAATATCAACAAAAGGAAAAACACAGTCCAGTAGTACAGCATTTCCTGGAACATGGGTGGTCGGCTCTGTCAGCTACTGCTTCGCAGGGTAACCCACGCTGGTCCACAGCTCAGAGAAGAGCTGAAAGGATGTGGATAACAGAGGCTGGGCGCAATGCAGCCCGGAGGGATGAATGTGAAGTAGGTCTGCCACAATGAGAGGAAAAACAGACTGTACAACTAAATTCCTGCCGTCAGAGGTGGAATCCACATCTTTAATTTCCTAACCCCCTTTTATAGAGTTATACAGTGAAATTCGTTTCCCTCCCTTTTCAGGGACACTAGTTCTAAAAAAACTTTTTTAAATGTATTTATAAATCATACTTTTAAATCCCGTCTTCCGCCTCTGTTGTAATCCCTTTGATGTGGTTTTATTCTTTAATAATTAATCTTTATTCATTTCTTTGTTAAAAGGTTATTTTATCCCATTCATGGATGATTTAAAAGCTTGAGCCCGTGCCCACTCACCCCTACGGGCTGAGATTTTACCTCTTACCTAACCATAATGTGTAGGGGTACTGGATTTAGTTTGGCACAAGAAGAAGACCTGAGTTTAAACTTTTCTTTTAATTAATTTCTACAACAAACCCAACACAGTTTATCGAAAAGTGACTTGAAAAGAAAACAGGTAAACACAAGATGTACAACAGGTGAGTGGATGAACAGCAGATGAGTTCACAGAAGAGCTTGTTTTCACCATCAGGACATCTTCTGAAAAACAAACACCAGGTAGATACCTGGACACAACAGAGACGATGCAGGTTTTAGTTCAGTATAAACAGTTATTTAACTGAGTAGTTCTGCCATTACATGCAGTTTGTGAATGTAAATGTTTCAAGTCACCTGGTGACTGATCCACTTGTTAATGTAATTCTGCAGGTTTGTTTTGTCTCAACCCAACCGGCCGAGGCAGATGACGCCCACCTAGAGCCTGGTTCTGGTTCTGCTCGAGGTTTCTACCTGTTAAAAGGAGTTTTCCTTGCCATTGTCTCCTAGTGCTGCTCATGGTGGGAACGTTGGGTCTTTGTGTGGAAGTTGGTCACGACCGGCTCCATGTGATTGAGCCCTGAGATAACTTTGTTATGATATGGAGCTATATAAATAAAACTGAATTGAATTGTTTGGAACCCTATACGTCTCATTCATTCAGCATTTATTAAGTGTTAATAAAGCACAATATTAGTGTGTGTGTGTGTGTGTGTGTGTGTGTGTGTGAACCAGAAGTGATCCGCTTTTACAATCTAAACGTTTTCACATAAACCACAATATTGTTTACTGGGTTCATTCTAATGTGACTGACGGTAAACCTTAATCATAACTGCTTATCTTCATTACAGGAGGATGATGAAGGCACTGAGTTTCTATCACCTCTGGATTAACAAACTGTGGATCGGTTCTTACACCAGTTTAGATGTGACAAGAAATTTGACCATTAAACTGTCAGTGAAGTTAACGTGACAATTAAACAAACAGTGAAGTTAAAGGAACTTACTGGCTGCTTCCCACTCAGATCGGCTCAGAGTGCCCTGCACAGAAAGAAACAATCAACACTGTTAGACCAAACAGGACCCAACAGGGCCAAACCAGCCTATGTGCTGTAAGAAGACCCACCAGTGGTAGTCTGACTCCGGCTCTGTCGCAGTGCTCTTTAGCATGGCAATACTCCCCTCTGTTGTCTGCAGCCTGTCGATCTCCATCCTCACTAGGAAACGGCTGAAAATACAACAATCAATTCAACACATTAAGTACGTCAACTGCCCTTTCACTACATGTTAACAACGTGGAAAATAAAGAATAACTACATGTAAACTAAAAGTTAACTTTATACAACATGTAAATACACGCCAACCACACATTAACTACATGTAGTTACATGTAAATACAGGTTAATTAGACTCATTTTGTTTAATACATCAATTAGACTGAAAATATGTTAAATTAATAAACGTATTTCCATTTTTAGTTTGGTTTGTTACATAACCTGATATACAACACTACAAGTAGTTATACCAGGGTCCAACACAAAGACTTGACCATTTAGTTCAACTTTATTGTCCAATAGAAAACATACAACAATTCAGTTTTACCTCCAGAGCCATCATCTTCATCATGAGGCTACGATGATGCTGCTCCTTCACTTTCTCCTCAAAGAACTCTGAGAATCTCTGCTTCAACACTAGACGCATGTTGTAACGCTTCGCCATGCTGACAAACAGAGACATGTAGAGTTTTTACACTAGAGTCAATAAATTACAATAAGGGGCTCTTCAGATTTTAGTTAGCAGTTGTTATCCTTGTTAAACATCTTCTGAACTGAATTCTGCAGCATTAAAACTGTTCCTGAAACCTGTTTATGTTTCACAGCAAAATAAAAACATGTCTGACATCATGATGTCTCAGTGAAGTGTGAATACTATAAATAACACCTTACTGTTCAAAAAGAGGAAAGTAGACGAGGAACTCTGGAACGTTGACGACATCCTCCAGGCTGAAGTGATACTGACATCCAAACAGAGGATAAACACTTTTGGACTGAAAGGAAACTTTAAAAACCTCGTTACCAAACGACTGAGAGTCCGATGACTCCAAACGTTTACTGCAGAAGAGGAGCAAAAAAAGGACAGATGAGAAGCATAACATTGTAATGCTAATGTCTGTGTAAATCCAAATAGACAGTCACATTAACAAGCTCTCCACAAGTTCAGACAATAATTCATCATGTGATTGTTTCACATACTGCAGGCAGCTTCTAAAAACACCATCACTCACTGAACTTCCTGTCAGGATGCAGCAGTAAACAGACTAGTGCTACAGATAAATCTTAGTTCTTACACGAGTTCGAAGGCATCAGGTGTTGTTCCGATGAAGAATCCTCCAGGTTTCAAACGTTCACAGGCATTTCTCAGCATCATGTTTGCCTTCTGTTCACTCTCAAACGAATAATGATAAACAAACTGACAGCTGCAGATGTCAAACATCAGCTCTGGGTCATCCAGCTTCTCTGACAAAACCTCCTGCACACACAAGTCAGAGGACTTATAGTAGCATTTCTACAGTTTGAACGATGATTAACAGAGTGAGAAGAAACTACAGAGACCTGTAAGGGACAGGACACCTTAAAATAAACCTCTTTAGATAATGTTTCCCCATATAATGGAAGACTAAACATTAACTACTTTGAGTCACTGTTTGCGGTGATGAACTCATGTAGGTGTTGTATTTCTACCTTGGTACAGTCTGCTGTGATAAACTGAGCGCTGAAGATTTTTTCATTAAAGTGACTTTTCTTCTTCATGTCTTCGTAGCGACTCTGACACTGCTCGACCGACACATCTGCTATATCTGCAAAGAAAAACACAATTATTAATGTCATGTACAGGAACATCTGCATTATTATTTACATTTATGGAGTACATTCATTTCTAAAACATTTTGGTCTTAAGCAGCTTTTTAGTTATTTATCTAGATGTAATAATGTCTTTCTAAAGCACTTGTCTGTAAGGTGTTTAATGGTATCTGTATGTGCACTCTAAAGGTGTTTTATTGCCTGCAGTGACTGTCCTAACTTCAGTGGAGAGCTCATTCCACCACGTTGGGATCAGAACACAGAAGAGTCTGGTCAAAATGAGGAGCCAGAGTCATCAGAGTGACAGGAAAGCCAGAGTAGTATAGGATTTGATCATGGCTTGTAGTTACCTTCACCACCCTGCAGACCAGCACCAGAGTCTTGAGCTGGATGAACGTGAAGCAGTAGTGAATGGAGTAAAGTAATGGTCTGGAGAACTTGAGGTTGAAAACCAGAAAAACATCAGAATTCTGCTAAATTGAACTGCAGAAATGAGGGGACTAGCTGCAGAGGTCTTTATTGTCCAGTATTCACCTGTCCCAGATATATCAGTATTGGCATATATGTTGTCCAGTATGAAAACTTCTTTACAGAACATAATGCAGAAAAAAGATGCTTGGGGTCATTTACAAATGGTGTCATCACATAGCTGGTCCAGCAGAGCTCAGTCTCAGCACCGCCTGTTCTATGTGTTGAGCATTCGCAGCTGAGTAGACGGTGGTGTGGAGTCGAGCCGTGTCCTTACAGTAAGTTGCTAACTTTGTGAAATACATTGCTGGAAAGTTAAGAAACAATCACCTCATCATTTCCCCCTCTTTAATATAACTCTAATGTGACCCTGTCCCTGACAACCGTCACTCATGTTTATCACATCCATTTGTTATGTTAGCTTGGTAGCTAGTCAGCTATAGTTTGTCGGCACAGTCCGACCAACCTTACCCTTTTTTGCACTTGTGCACCAGAATGTCTGCACATGGCACTGATCAGAGCATATTCTCCCATTCATTCATCTGTGCTGGCTGGCAGCTTGAGTCTTAACTTCCCACTAATTGTTACCTGGTTGGAGATGCGATGGTGGAAAGTAAATAAACAACGTCCGCATATTTTACTCTCCTGTGACATCATGTCTCTCATGGTAATCAGACTTGTTCGTTACATTAGCTAGATAAATACGCAGCTACTATCATGTCGTGTCAGTGAGTGGAAGCTAATGTGTAAGCATTTTAGCCTTTACATTATAACATTAACAGGAGTGTAACGGTAACGTTACATGTATTCACACCAATGCGTTTTGTTCAGGACTCGCAGTTTGTTACACATGCCCAAACAAACAATTTCAGTTGTGGAGTTTACAAAATTTTAAATGTAAAAGTCTGGTTTTCGCCTGGATACATTTAAAAATTCCCCTGAACATTAATAGCAGAGGGGAGAGATTTACATTAACAGTGAAATATTGCTAAAGATTACATGTTTTCATGAGCAAGAAAAAAGTGGTCTGGGTATCGGCTGCAGGGGTGGACTAGCTCCAGAGGTCTGGTGTCAGTGAGGAGAGAGTTGCAGTAGTCCAGGCGGGAGATGTCGAGTACTTGGAGGAGTTCCTGGGCTGCCTTTCTAGTGAGCATGGAGTGACTGTTGTACTCATGTGGAACAGGAGGAATCTACTGAGCTGCTGAGAACAACAGTGTGTTGTTCAGGGTCACATCCCAATGGTCGAGCTGACATTATCACAGTGTTGTCATGGCATCATTGTTAGCAAGAAACACAAGCTCAGTCGGGCCCAGGTTGAGCTTTCGGTGGTCCACTCCGAGACATCTGTCAGGTGATCAGTGATTCATGCCACCGCCTGAGGGTCAGGAGGGGTAATGACAAAAACAGCATAGCACAGTATAACAGGATCAGAGTCGGATATAACTAACCCTTAAGGGTTCACTGGGTTGAACACATTGGATGGATCCAGGAGTACGGGGAACAAAAGGTCCTGACTTGAAACCAGACTAATGGGGTCTATGAGATCTAATGAGATTTGTAAGCTGTACAGGTCCTGTGGACTAGTCCTGTCTCTGACAGCTGAGTGTCTGCCCTGCAACCTGGAGAAATGTGATGGTAACAATTAAATCAATAACCAATTACCTGCACAGACCAGGTGATTGATCCCTCCTCTCCTCCACTTTAGCAGGTCTCCTCCTTTCCCACAGCCAAGGTCCAACACAGACACCTTCTGAGGCCCCAGCCCTCGCACCTGTTCAAGGATCTCACCTGTCGATCAAACAAACAGCCAATCCACTTTAAACGCTTCTGTCAGTGTCCGTCAGGTGTTTTAGGCATTTTTCTTCTGTTAAAAAAAAAAAAGAAATCCGGATTTTGGGGCCAGTCGCTGGAAGTAGTATCGCTCAATACTCATTCCTTTATCCTTATCCATCCTTTTTATGATAGATTTTATACCTCCTTAGGCTCGTTTTATTGGCCTTTACAGAGACCACCGATCAAATATCAACTGATAACGATCGGTGGACAATCAATCGGAACACCCTTAAAAAATGTTTATGATCAGTTACCGATCAGGACACTTTTTAGCCAGTTGTTGAAGTTCCTCATGAAGAAGATTCTGCTTCGACTTCGTGCAGCCAGACCAACTTCCTGCAGCGTGTTGTAGTGAGTCGCCACCTTCACACTGTGATCAGTCACCTGATGGATTAGTAACACATGCCATCAATAACTTCAGACTATCAGAAATCTATCATATTCAATGATTGATCATCAGTCAGTCATCTACCAGCTTGGTGGGTGAGGCCTCCTCTTCCTCATGTCTTCTCTTGGTTCCTGCCTTCTGTTGTCGTCGTCCTCCTCCTCCTCCTCCTGGAGTCACTCCTTCCTCCACCTCTCCCTCTCCTCCCTCCTTCACTGTTTCTGTCCTGACAGACTGAAGTTCCATCATTCACACTGAAAACACAAACAGAACCAGGAAGAGATCAAGAGCTGATTCAGAGACAGTTGCACATGTCTCAGGTGGTCTCTGGTGTTTTCAAACATTTTGTTTTAGTTTTACATGAGAAAAGACTTCAGTGATGAGGACTAACTGTTTAGTTCTCAGCAGCTTCAGCTAATAAAACAGAAAGACGTAACCCCCCCTTCTTCTCACACTAACCACTAGGAGGTTTCATTCTAAAAAACGCTGCATGGTTAAAACTCTGTTTGCCATCTATAGTTTCATGAAGCCGATGCTGGTCAGGTGATCTGTTCCTCCAGGGTCACAGGTTAAGGGGCTGGCCTGGAAAACAAATACATTGTTTGGGGTGGAGAAAGAAAGAAAAGGTTGATTTAGGGGGGGCAGAAGGGGCTTGGGGCCTAAGGTCAAGAGGGGAAAAGACAATCAACTGTTTTTACGGTCGTACCAATTTCATGAGAAGTGAACAGGAATTCAGTGAAATCAACACATTTTTGGGGGGTGAGGTTGCAATTCATTGTTGTTCCTGATTTTTTTTCCTTTTTGCATATTGAAGGGAGAAGCTATATTTCGTTTTTGTTGGACTATGGTTTGGACTAACCTAGCGGTCACTCAAGGGGACAATTATTGCCATGTGAAGCTTTTTGTGTTGCTGTCTTAATAAATGGTGTTAAGTACAGAGTTTCCATTTACTATATTTCTTTGTTCAGCAGCTCTAAAATGATTGTTGTGTGTGGGCTTAAAACTTCAGCGGACTGTGATGATGATGATGATGATGATGATGATGATGATGATGATGGTGATGGTGATGGTGATGGTGAACCGAACACAAACAGTACACAGAGCCGGTGACACGAGTGTTAAAGGATCGGTCAGATCTAACTGGTCTGTGTGGAGATGGTCTGACTGGTGGCTGGGAGGTCCAGTGTTACAATGACATACAGGTGAAACACACCTACCTTTACTTGAACACACAAACCAGTTCTGATATTAAACAGTTTCTATTCTGTTCGAGCCGCTAACGTTAGCCTGTTAGCCTGCTAACAGCTCCTCCAGTTAAATAAAACATCAGTGTATTCAGTCTGAGAAAAAAACACGGGCTGGATTTAAATCAGCTGACGATAAACAAACAACTAAACCCGCCGTTAACGTGAAAAATCTCTTAGAAGTTTTTAAAAACTATAAACTCACGGTGCTCGGCATACAGGACGCGTGCGCTCTGGGTCGCTTCTGGCTCTGCTCGCGTCATATTTCTGCGTCACATCAACTACGACATGAACACCGTCTTCTTCTGTGGAGGTTATTGGCGGTTGGCAAACCCGCTCAGAGGTGCACTACCGCCACCTGCTGACTGCAGCGTGCAGCAAGAGATTCATTCTTTTAATATTTTATAAACGCCATAACGTCGCAGTGTATCTTTCCCCCAGAGACCTGACAATTATTTTTTCTGTGACTGAAACAGATGACTCCTCTCGATATTGTTTTTCCTACAATGAAGTATTAGTTCGACTGTTCGTGCTACATTATGTGCAGGTGCTTGTATGGCTGAGACCTGTACGACTTATTCTCAGAACAGTGATGATACTTTCTTCCCTTTGTTTCCAGCCCACCACTCTCATAGCACCGTCTTTTTATATTATTTAGTTGTCTTCCTGTCCTCTTTTCATCCCAATACTCCTGTCACACTGAGCATACTGTGCATATGTCCTAATGAATGTCTTAGCTTCAGCTTTGCTTAGTGGGACTTGTAGTCCTACATGCTGAATTCAGCATGTAGGACTACATGTAGAGTGTTTTTTTGGCCAGACTATCCACCTGCTCATTTCCCTCCACACCAAAATGAGCAGGAACCCAAAGGACGCGAGTAGATATACCTTTCATTTCCATCCTGTACATTATAATTAATATGTCATTGAGAATATCCGTTCTAAATTATGTTATGTCAATAGAGTTATGCTCAGGCAGGAAAAAACAGGGTTTCAATCTGATCAACCTATGGATTTTAGATAGTCTTTAGTCCTGTAATCAGAATCAAAACCAGATTTACTGCCAAGTAGGTTTACACATACAAGGAATTTGTTTTGGTGCGTGGGTCCCAACAAGAGCAGATATATACAGAAAAAATTTAATGAAAGCACTAAATAGAAAATGTACAATAATAATAAAAAGAAGAGCTGTGCAAAGTGAGTGCAATGTAAATGTAAATACAATCTGAACTGAGGATGTGCGACGTTCAGATTGTAGCAGATATTAATATAATGTTAATATAACATGTAGGGACCTTTGGGTTGGGGGGCGGGTTTATGGA
>JAVQJD010049622.1:0-14665 GCA_036023655.1 Nannoperca australis
CCCCCCCCCCCCCCCCCCCCCCCCCCCCCGCGGGGGGGCGCCCCCCCACATGTGGGTTAGGGTGGCAGCAGAGAAATGTGACGGCAGACACCATGGTTTCAGAGGACATGTGAAACCAAAAGGCAGCCCCATGGCGACCAAGGTCAAATTTCTGTAACCGACCGAGCGGAAACACGTACGCATGAGTACATAAAACACTTAGTGGATGTAAATCACAAATGTCCACATTTGTTAGGCACACCCATGTGTTAGTATCTGTTATGAAGGTAATTATTATCTAACAGCAAAGTAATATGTATCTTTATGTTTGTAGACATAATGAAATATGCAGGAGATTTATATAATCAGATGACCTCTGACCATTATCACAAAAAGAAACAGACAACAGTATATTCAGGATGTATAGATAAAGCTCCACGTACACTGCGCAAACACAACATCACAAGCAGCACAATCTTCACACCAAAGATTTATACGGTAGTAGAAATACCCTCCGCTCCGTCAACATCAATAATCTGATATTATGGAAATGACTCGGACACACTAAAACCCAACTTAAAAACCACAGCACAAACACAAAAGCTTGCTTCCTCCAAACATGAATACGTGACGGCAACAACACAATGTAACACCATATGAGATGCTTATCAGATTTTTCAAAGTATTTCCATGGCAACTTGTAACAATTGTATTATTTCTTAAGAGGCCAAGGATTCACGCAGGAAATGACACTGCTTATACGAAGTAATTCAGATAAAAGACCAGATCTTTGTCTGGGTTCATCAGAAACATGACTGCAGCTCTTGACAGCGATGGGAATACTCAGAAAGGACACATGGTAGGTTTAAATCTGAGCATCATGTTGGACGTGTTAACAATAAAGACAGAACAAACAGACAAAAGAGACACGGTGACTGGAGGTGAGGACGGATACAGGTGAATGGGAGAGGCTACACACACTCCATAGTGGCGGGTGTGGCTTTAAGGGAGCCCTCTTGCCAGTTTAGCACAGGCACAGGGATGCAGGTCTCACTGATGGTCTCCTGACAGCGAAAGGACAGGGGAGGCCCGCTGTCAAGTAGCAGCTGAGAGTTGCTCTGGACTGTCTCCACTACAGAGGAAGGTGGAGGGGGGGAAGGGCAGAGGGGGCAGAGGTCAGGGGGGAGGTTTGGAGGTAGAAACCACATACGCAGATATGGGGACAGGAGGCCGAGAGAGAAAGAAAGAAAAAAGACACAAAAATATATGAAGCAAGAACAACTGAACATGAGACAAGAAAGCAGAGTCAAGCCCTTAGTCGAGCCCACTTATTCTGAATCACAAATGCTGGTCAGTCATATACCGTCACATAACAGTAATCTAAGATTGTAAATGCCTTGGAATCTGCTAGTCATACATTCTTTTGCACTTTCTTGACTCAACAATGATCTTGAATTTTTCTTTAAAACGTTGGTACTGAAAACTTTGTTAATTAGTTATACAAGGCAAGCCTGAGGACATTCAGTGGCAGCTCATTTGACACATCAAAACCTGAACCTGAAGTCCTAAAGAAAAATCTTCATGCTTGTACAACCTTTTAACCCTAATACTACTTTCTAATAAGCCCTGGTTCTTGGTTAAATGGTGGAACTGTATTTTAACCAAGAAGAAAAATTCCTCTGCTTATTAGTTACCTTACTAATATCCACATTGTTCTTCTAGAGGAATCATGGACAGATATTTGTACAAAACGGGCAGGGTGAGGCTCTGAGGGTTACTCCACTATAATGACCAGTCCAAGCAGAAACCACCAGCAGGACTAAGACCACATTTAGATGAATAAACTGCTTCACAAAAGATGTTGAAGCACAAACTGTAGAAACTTTTTTCATTTTTCTATAAGACAATGTTTACTCTGTCTATAAAGAAAATCATACTGTGCTACCAAGATGTCTTAAAGGTATGTGTTGTCTATGGCACGTATCCATGAGCAATGGGGCAGTGGGTTACAATCAGTGTCTGAAGTATCGGCTGATGTGATCTTAAGTCAAAAAGAGAAATTGAACAGCCACTTTATTACAGGGAATTTTGCATTTGTGTCTGTGCATGTGAATCCAAGTAAGAACTACATCAATTATTCTAAACTGTAATTCATGATTGAATATTTATTGAATTCATATTAATGAGGCTTTTATATATCATCCGGGCAGAGGGCTCACCCAGTAGGGCAGAGTTTCCATCTCCCAGGGGAAAGCGTTGGTAACGGGGCACGTTGAAGGGAGGCAGGAGGTGGAATTTCCTCTCCAGTAAAGGCTCCAGGCGGGAGGCTGAGGGATCAGCTGGGTGGAACAGGTTATAGACCTGCTGACAGGCAGGCCGCAGCTGGGCCACTAGGGGGAGAAATCGAACCAAAGACATGAGAGGAGAATGGAAGAATCTATGCACCCATTCTCCCAGGCTGGAATAGTTAGTATGTATCTTCTCTTACAAACATATGAGGTTTACTAGCTTTTATACATTGGTAATGACTAAAACACATACAATTAACATTTTTATGGTGAAACATAACTTTAGATCACTATCCTCATTAGTGCATCTCTAGCTAAGGTAAACCTTTTGCAGACAGAAAATGTATTTTTTTACTCTTGCATAATCTGTCATAAGCAATATAAATAATGTTTGTAATCACAGATTACATTATAACAAGCACTGCATCACTCTTTCCAATTTAGCTTACCATCCAGCATAGGAATGACAGTCTTTCTCAGGGCGAGCACTAAGCCGAGTGGAGAGCCAAACAGGAAAAAGTCGGACACTTCAAAGTCAAACTTCCCCAGGGAGCCCCCATCCAGCATAGTGCTGCTGCTCGACCTGCGTGAGACGGCGTCGTTCCGCAAGACACTAGAGTGCAAACTGGAAGGACAGCACAAAGTCATTTCCTCGTGTCGAACTACAAATAAATCACAGCCACACTTACAAGGGCTGAGCTGTGATTTGCTATCTCAGACAGGTAAGGAGTTTTGTCAACACACCTGGACAGAAAGGCCTGGTGTTGTTTTATTGTGTCCATTTCGTAGGTGGAGGAGTCGCTCCTCTTGCGCGGGAGTTGTCTCTTTGTGTCGTCAGTTGCGCCGGCACGAGGGATGTCGATGTTACTGCGACTGAGGTGACGGCTGCCCTCCAAGGTCGGTGAGGCTGACCCGTGCCCACTGTTGACAATGATGCCAGGAGAGAGGAGGTCCTGGTCCTGTTGGAAACATTTGTTATAAAAACTCTCTATATCTTCATATGAATAAATATTTACATTACGCAAAATGTAGTTGTAGGGCATATTTAGGAACTAGGAAGCTTATTGAATTTCTGATATAATTATGTTTTACTTTTGATGCAGGTGTCAGTTGACATATGTATTCACTATTCTTTGTCTCTTACCTGTACACTGACGACACTGCCTCTGCGACTGCTGTTCTGGCTTTCATTAACTGTCTGATTGCTACTGCACAGTGCATCAAATCCCAAAATTCCTCCCACGCAGTCCCCAATAAGGCATACCTAGAGAGGTCAAGGGTCAGACATAAAGTTTATAAAACATCATATTTTCGACATATTAGGGTTCAGATTTACCTAAAAAAAAAAACTATACACTTGCACATATATCTTTGGAAATAATACCAAAAACAAACAACTGAAACAAAAATGGCATATTACAAGAACAACTCGATACTCGTTCGCATCTGAGTATTCAATAGTGATTTCAACTTCACACAGTGACTGACCTGGCCGGAGAAGGCTGCCCCATCCAGAGACTTTATGAAGTCTGCATACACCTGATTGGCTCTGACGATGACAGTGGCCATGGCCTCCTGGTACTGTGGAGCGGAGGTGGCCAGGAGAGGGAGAGCTGCCAGGGGGATGTGGTCCTGGCTGCTGGACAGACAACCCTCATCGTAGCTGTATGGACTCAGGCTGTGCAAAAGACGCCATTGAACAAAATTAAATCACAAACATATTTTCAAGATCAAGGCAGTCGACAGAAGGGGCAGATGGTCATGAGCTGCACATGGACCTCATCCATCACAAGCAAACAGCGATCACAGTCAATAAACAGAAACCTTCAATCATGCCCCGCAATGCTTGCAGCATGCAGAACGTGTGTATGTGTGTCCTCTTACTTGGACACCAGGGAGAAGGCCTCAGCACAGATGGCAGGGCAGGGTACCAAGCGGATGGCGATGCGCCCCAGCGCAGCGGGGTAATGAACACGCATGACTGTGTCAAAAGCCGTACTGATCGTGTTGACGTCGGCCTGCTTGCTGTTCTGGTCCCCTCCGCCTGTATCCAGGATGTTCCCTCCGTGCATGACCAAGATCAGCACATGGATCTTGGAAGGCTGTAGACTCTGCTGCGATGAGTTCTCCTGAGAACAGAACATTTATTTTTTTAAAAGGCGATGGATGGGGATGACGAGGAACAGCTTTCGGAGAACGTTCAATAAATGATATATTCACGTATGAAAACATCCTTTAAATCAGCATGACCAACGACAACATGCTTACTCAGTTGGGGAAAATGATAAACAATAATGCCTTGGCTACTGTGCATTCAATTATTTGCGTCATATTTGTGTCCATCTCTTCAGACATGGACCACACAACAAAATGTTTGTACAGACTTCTTTTCACAACCAGAGAGGGGTGGAAAACCATGAAGGGAAACAGTAAAGAGCCAACCTACACTCCACCTGGACAACTGTTCAACTAACAGCAAACAAAGACAAGGTCAAGTCACATTAAAAAGAACAACATAATGTGCAGTTTTGTCTTTTAAGTCTGATAAAAAACGTTTTTAAAAAAGCACTGTATGTACACTCAACGCCACAGCTGCAAGTACGCACGAGTTGAACAGAGGATGGTGAGGTTGAGGAGTACGCATGGATTTGGGTTTGGGCAATGGTGGGAAAAAAGGACAAGGGCAGTAAGCACTGGATTTGTTCAGGGGGATCAGGGGTCTCTGTGGAGCTACTGTAGCCCACAGTGTTATGTTTACTTACTGACTGGTGCCTTGTTACCGTGATGGTGGGAATGGGAGAGCTATCGGCTTGGCTGCTAACAGAGCCACACATCTGAACACAAGAAGACAGAGAGGCTCAGGGACAAACGGCCCTTCTCTTGTCTTCCAAACTGTAAAACCTGATGCAAATTACTATGTTTAATAAAGTGAAATCAAGTTTAACCAAAGCTTCTGGGTCCTGAAGGTAATTTTCTGTAAATGGTTCTTCAAGATTACTTATTTCAGACATGGCTCTGCATTAGAGAAGGCTGGTGAGGGTTTTGTAGATACACACTCAGTGTCAGACACACCTACCTCATCCAGTCTTTCCTCACTGGTTGCTCTTTCATAATCCACTGTCATTTCCTTGAACAGCTCACCTGCAAACACACACATACTTAACGTCGAGTATTGAGTCAGTGAGACTGTCCACGATGAAGCGCTTGTGGTCTTGATCATACCAGGAGTTTCCTCTGTGTCGGCAGCTTCAATCTTGTCCATGAGGTCGTTGGAGTTCCACTTGGTGATTTCCTTTGGGAGGACCTCCTCGCCGTCTGAGAGATCCTCTGCAGGGGCGACACAAGATAACTCATGATTAACTAAAGTATCTGTGCCATTCAGGGTTCAAATGTGTTATTACACCAACAATATAACCAATTTATAGCAATTATTGGGTCATATGAGTTACATTTCCTATTGAATTATATAACTAAAGAGTTGGCCAAAGTAAAGGAACCTTGTCAAGCTTTCCCACAAGATATTGTCAAATAAATCACTAAATAGATATGATTTATAACTACTTGATGTAAAGCATCACTCACTGTGGTGGCTGTCAAATGCATACTGTGCTGGATATGTTTATGTTTGATGGACAACATTTATGTTCACCATGGCTGATAATTGCATATTATTTTGCTGGAGGACAATTTAATTACCTACTAAGAAGAGGTTAAAAACTAGGATGTATCTTCTGAATTTATATATATTGATGGACTGTGCTGTCCATGCACTGACATTATCTGTGATTTAAAAAGAAAGGTTCAGAGAATATCCCTTTATATTCCATAATTTTTCTATAATTTCTATAATTTTTTTTTTTTGTTATGCTGCCAGTATTTTAATTTCTGAGAAACAGGCAGCCACCTCCTGTTGACTTTAATCTGCGTTAGAACATTGAAAATAAAATCTAAAATTGAATGTACAAATGTCATGTAACTCCACTGACTTCAACAGTAGTTATATTACAAATAAATAACACAGCTATTGTTAAGAAATGGAAATCATTTTATTTCAGTGACTCGCTTTGCAAGCAAATACTAACAGGAGGTTGCAGCCAGTTTCTCAGAAACACAAACACCAGCATAAGACTGTAACGTCCAAAGAAAAACCTTCTGTCATTCATTTTATGAGTTTCTAAGAGATGATGTGTCCTGTATACAGTTCACCAACAAGGCACATTTTCTATCATTGCTTTTTAATTTATTTTCTAAGTTGGTCAAATATCTTTTATTTATTTACAAAAAAGTCTTAAACTAGTCAAAATTATGGTGCCTTTATTTCATCCGTAGGCTTTGCCTAATTCAAGTCAATAAATAACCTTTCATTCCAGCTTCATTTGCAAGAATAATAGTAAGACTTTAGAAATGTATAATTGTAGAAAATACATGCTACATGCACGAGTTTTATTATCGGTTTTGAAGAATAAGAACTGCAATATTAACTTTATAAGACAAGTGAAGTATGTGTACCATCATTAGTAAATTCAAACCTCTGATCAATAAGCCATGGTAAACCAGACACACTGAACAAGTATCTATGAGGAGTTCTCCTCTAAAAGCTTTCTTTATTCATTTGCACTAAAAAATATATATATTCTCTGCCACACAGAAAAGGGGATCATGACAGCTAAAAATAAACATGCATCTCAAGTGTTTGCAATAGGTGATTACTGCAAGAGGATCACGGCCACAAACAAACTTTAAATATAGAAATCTAATATCAAAGGCAATCTGAGCCAAGTCAGTCGGTTTCCAGATGTAATTTCTGCACCATCACATGATTCATCCAGGCACCAAAGCACGCATGCATGTTCATATACCCTGTATCTCAAGTTCATTGATACACCAACCTTGTTTATTTACAGTCATTAAATAACTGCTTATTTCATAAGGTCGCCTCCGCAGCGTAAGAACATCCGTAAAATTATACTGAGTTGGACACTAGAGCAGCATTACTGAAATCGCTGTATTAACTGTCACTGAGACAGAAGGTTATGCACACTTATTTATGACGGCGTAGTCATACATTTAATCAGCTCATTTGATAATATGTAATTTGCGCAACTTCAGGCTTCCCAACATGCAATAATTAATCCATACAAACTTGAATACTGCAGCACACAATACATTATCGAATGTCAACACAATTTAGTGTAATGATTGTATTCCAGTAACTCAAAATGACATGAGCAGAGATTTATTAAACTTGAAACGAGTGGAAACTAATATGTGCAGCGAAATCAGCATCAATATAAGACTGCACGATTTCATTCTTGTTTCATCATCATTACTAAACGTTATGAAACAGCTTCACCACACAAACAACTGGTGAATTATTTGGAAGGATTTATTGCGTGGAAGTATCATGAATTGTAAAGGACTGTGAGTGTGAGTGAGTGTGTGTGTGTGTGTGTGTGTGTGTGTGTGTCAACAATGATGCAGGAACTGGAGTGTGTTGGTGAGGGGAGGACTGATGGGGACAGACGATTGGGATTTCTGAACTGGACATCAGCATTAAACACCTGGCCGTGTCCTCGGCCGAACTCATCCAGCAGACAAAGGTGGGTGTTTCACCACACCCACCTATTTCAACTGCAGCCCCAAAGCATGCTGGGTATCTGGGAAGTTTAAGAACTGATCTGTGGTTAAAGAGATGCATGCATCAGGGGAGAAGGGAGAAAGCAGGATAACAATAAACACATCTGTTGATCTATCGACTCCAATTTCAAATCAAAACTGTGGTTACCATGAGCGTCGAAGAACTCCTCGTCTGAGCTGTCGTCTGAGTCTCGCGCTATGCTCTGCATCCTCCACTCTGAGATGCTGTGACGTGATGGGCTCACTGAAAGACCGCACATGAACAAAAAATTCACAGTTATTTTGGGACATGTGTTTCAGCCTCTCTCTTTCCCTTTTCAACAAACACACACACGCAATGACAAAGAAATATTGCACAATCTCCCCCGGCCCACACACACACACACACACACACACACACACACACACACACACACACACACACACACAAACACAGTGTTATATAAACATGCAACAGTCTCTGTGGTGCATAACTTCATCACAGATGGACTGTTTGGTGGTCAGGGGGGTGTGTGAAAAGTGAGGCCCGATGCAACACAGACAAGCTACAAGCACAGCGACTACCAAATGCCAGCTGAGGAAAATGACGATACTAAAAGCAGGCCTCGTCTATCATGTGTCTTCAGTCTATGCCTCATATATCACTAGTGCGGAGGAGAAGAGGAGGGGGAGTTGCTCTAACGGGCAGGCTGGTGAGAGGGGGGCACAGCTGTAGTTGTCAGCACACAGAAGCAAACAGCAGTGGTAGAGGTGAGGATCACAGCGAAGAGCGGTCTGTGATGTCAGCTCTGCTGCTAAAAATAGCCCAGGAGAGAACCACAGGGGGGAGTTACAGGGGTGAAACAAGGCACGCTGATAAGAGCCAGGGTCCAGGTGGTAGTTACAGTGGGCGCTGCCTTGAGGTAGGGGGGGGACACTGGAGGTGGGTGTGTTCGAACACGTGGTCTGTGATGTCAAAGCAGCTGCTAAAAATAACCCAGGTGAGACCCAGTGAGTTGTAGTAGTGAGGCAAGGTAAGTTGGATAGTACAGAAAATGGGTGAATAAAAATAGTATTAGTAATAGTAAAAAGTATTGTTAAAACATTCCAGCTAACATTAGGTGCAAGACAGAAAAGCAAATTGTGGTACAAAAGCAGAGTTTACATACTAAAAAGCTGCTGCCGACTTTATTAACACCAAATCAACAATTTGAGCTCGGAAACTCTGATTCATTCAGCTTAGGAGCAACTTTCAGTGTTTCTGCATATGTACAGCTGAACCACAAAATACAAGCCACGTTTGTTTGTATAGGTAATGTTGTCGAGTACAGAGCTTCTATCGCAATTAAGTCAATAGTAAAGAGTTTGGAAAACAATGTGAACTCAGGTTTTGACTTGACTGTTTGTATCTTTCAAAAACATCAACTGCCTTTTGGAAGAGGTGAACAAATTAGCTCCGCTGATGTCAATTCACTTTTGTTACGGAGTCAGATCTTTTGAGTATCAAACACTTTCAGTTCAAAAACATTTTTAGTTTGCTTCTTTACTAAAAACTGTGGCTGTGGTCAACTTAATGTGGGTTGATGGTAGAAGAATAGTTTTGAGGTGACATGGGGTTGTCATATGTCAATGTAACCCACATTCTATTCAACCACATCCACAAAAACAAACTAATAACAGCAACTATTCAAGTTGTTGTGTGTTTGATACTCAAAAGACTCATTTTAGGGATTATCACTTTATGCTTCACAGAAATGACACACATAACAATCATACAAACAGAAAAGGCAAAGTGCTGCTTTGGCTTTGCACAAGATTGACACTTTACCTTGTTGAATTCTTCACATACCATCTTCCGATATGAAAAGGTCTCAAATATCACAACTGGCTGTGTTTACTTATGAAACAGTTTGACTTTGTTGGTAGTATACCTCAACCTTTAGGGTGGAAAGGGCTCTGGTGGCAGACTGAATAAATAAGACTCCAAGGCGTCATGAGTTGTAAATATAGATGTGATAATGTGTGAAGGAAGGAATATGGCTCAAGACAGCGCAGAGCTAGAATGTGGGTCTCTGTGATACCTTTCACACCAGCGTTGTCAGACTCACACACAGTCGTACACGGAGGTGACAGAGATGAACAGGTGAAGATGGGGTGCTCCTCACCTCCTCTCTTGGATGAGCGGGAGGATCGGGATGAAGTGGACCACTGCTTGGTGAGTACACCTCGCGGCTGGAGAGTCTCTCCGCCTGAGCTGACAACCACCTCTTCAGCTTCAATGGAGTTGATCGCCTCTTTAACCCCCTGGTCTTTGTCTGGAGAAGGAGCACCTCCGTTGGCCTCTGTGGCCTCCTCTGCCTGACTGAACTGGGCCATTTTCGTGGCCAGGGCCAGCTGGGTTTCCAGTTCCAGCTGCCGGATGTCCTCCATGGTCAGACCGTACCACTCATCCTGCCAGCACCAGGCCTGCCGGTGGGCACGCACCATCACCTTTCTCAGTCCTAGGGACAAACGATTGAAGATATTACACACCTACCTCTAAAAATAATTTCGATTTAGATCAATGGAATTACATTCCTGTCAAAATATGCTGTTAATAAAACTAACAAGCTACTACATTACATAAAAGACAGCAACATCTGTGACTGCATACTTACCCACATCATGGATGAAGCGTTCGATCTTAGACTGCATGCCCCAGTAGCGGAACTCCACCTTGCAGAGTTTGTAGGCACACATGATAGGGGTCTTCCCTGGGTTATTGTTGTACTCTTCTATCCAGTCGTCCCGCAGAGGACCCCTCTGGGTCTTGACTGACTTGTAGAGCCGTGTGTCCTCCTCTGCTTTGTACTCATGAGGGGGGATGGGATCTGTCACAATGTCGATTGGATCTGCCAAAGAGTTTCATTCCAAAAAATAATGGCTAATGGAGCGAGGACTTTTAAATGTATTACATGAATGATGTTACATATTCTGTCTTTAACTGAATATCAAGCTGACAAACACGTAAGAACAAGAATAAGTCATTGATTAGAATTATTACAATCAATGTTGTAACTGGGTCACTGCATGCTCTAAAACCATACATTTCTGAGCAGCTTCATATTCAATAGGCATGCTACAACAGGAAAAACATTTGCAGTACCACTAAATTGCCACAAGTGGGCTACACCTGCTCCTTATGTTTGAGAGCACAGATATCAAGACACTTAATAAGACAGTTAATATTGTTTGTATTTGGTTTGTATACAACTACACTGTAGAAAATGATCTGCAATCCCAAACTAAGAGCATGTACCTTGAGCTTTCTATGTGATGGACAGTTAAAGTAGCCTGATACCCATCAAATAATATTTTAATACCTGAGATTATGTTGTCGTAATGTTTCAGGGTTAATACCAAATTGTCTCACCAATTGTCCTCTGCCTCTTCTCTGCTGCAGACATGTTGAAGACATCTGCTTGGTTGCCTGTGTCGTTTTTGTAGTAGGTTTCAATGTCAATAGAGAACTTCTCAACAAAGGGGCAGGTGTATCTGAAGGAGCAGAAGCAACAAAATTAAGTAACACGGAAAAGAACAACTGGCCCAACAAAGCAAGCGTGCTTTATGGGTTGACCATCTGCCTTCATAATTCAACTGAATGGCTCAAGATAAGAACAATTCTATTAAGTACCGGCACCCTCTCTCTGCTGAGGATAGAAGACGTGTGAGCCATGCCCATCTGTTGCATCTGAGGCGTCTGCAGCAAAGCTGTCACCGGTTGAATAGATGTGTCAACAGGCTCTTGCAGTCTATCAATATCGTGACAGTATAGTCAAGGGCACATCTCTTTTCAGCACCTTCACGTCTCTGTGTTTGTCAGGCACCACACAGACAAACACCCTCAGAATGAGGGGCCATCAACATCGAACAGCCTGGCAGCGCTGCTGGCCACACGCAGATCTGATGGTCTGCTCGGTAATTGACACTTGCTTTGAGGTCTTTATTTTCTTTTGGTTTTTACTGAGGGACAGCAGGTATAGCAGGACAAGGCATCATCACACTCGCCACTCATGGCATTTTATTTGTATTGCACTGAATATACACAGGATTTGAATTATTATCTTCTAAACAGGCAGGGGTTGATTTTTGGGTCTTTAAATGTGTGCAAACCTACTAGCTGCAACAGTGAGACACCCATGCACACATCATTTCTATTTTGAAAATAACAAATTTAGGGTTTTGCGCAGCTTTGGCAGAGTTTAATGCACTCTCACTCCTGCTCTGAAGAGGTGTGGAGGTGGCCCTTCTGCAAGAGCAAGACTCACCTGGTGCGGGTGTAAGGGTAGGCGTTCCAGGACTCCTCTTCAACTCTCAGCGCTGCTTTGGGCAAAATGGATCGGAACCAGCTGGGAATGTGCATGCCAATGTGGTAGACCTTGTGGGTGTACTGGCCCGCCCCACCAGGTCCATCTGTGTAGGGCTTATTCTCTAGGATCTCCACCCCGCTGCCTTCACCACAGCTCTCTTCTCTGCTCTTTTTCTGAAAGACGAATGATGAAAGAAAGTTGAAGGTGTTCGTGTTTGAATATAGGTAGTGTAACAATCAATCAAACAATCAAATTAAATGCAATTAAAAGTGCTTTAAGAGCGATTGACAAATCACAGAAAGGTAACTAATGCACACCAAAACCCCCTTAATTTTAAATGTATGTTTAAGAAGGAACTGAAACAAACAAATAAATGGAAATGCAGATAAGAATCTGAAGAGTTAGACATGGTCAGTAGACGTAAAACACAAGACAACACATGTACCAAATTGAATAGCTTCCTGAAAGCTTTGTCAGCTCTGAAATGCAAATCAGGAAACCCAAAACCAGCTCATGGAGCCACACCTTTTCCAATATTTACATTCCAGGTGCACAGAAGAAGAGAGGTTGGGTGGAGCCTGCAGATGCAGTTGAGTAGACTTAAGCAGGTAACTCAATGCCTCAAAGACAGGAATGTGAAGCATGACAAGGAAGGTTTGTGTTTGTTATGAATTCAGTAAAATCACAGTAGAGCGTAGTTCAAGCCCTGGCAATATTAAAAACACATGGAGCAAATGACGATCAGCCTCTCTCCAGTCTTTCCCCCTACAGCTCAAAGTATGTTAAACGCAGTATTTAGTGTAGCACTGCAATAACGGAGAGCCAGATTTCTCCAGTCAGTCCAGAGAGGCAATGCCGGCGAGGCAGTGAATCAGTGGAGTAGGAAGGAGGAAGCCATGAGGCATCCAGCGCTCCGGACCTCATTACCTCTGACAGGTCATTCATTAGCCACTCACTCTGCTCTCAACAGCAGACACAGTTCCAAAGACACAGCGCAGACGCCGCAGCACCATTAAACTGGCCGTACACGTGACACAGCTGATGTAAATGTCAAGTTTACAGCGTACTGTGTGGATACAAACACTATAAATTGTATCCAGCTTTAAAAATACACACATGCAAACAGTAAATGCGTCAACACAGATTTACTACTTTGCGAAAGTGGTTTAAAGGAAAAGTTCCCCACTAAACAAAATAACATATCTTTCCACTTTTTCCAATTAGACTGATCACAATAAGGTCAGTGCATTATTGTGAGCACTATATCATTATATTATAATCAGTTTTCCAAATGTTCAGCTTTCCTTTATATACAGCTGACAGCCCAAATGTTGGCGAATTATGTCTGGATGTAAAGTCAGCAGACTAGGTACGAGGAAAAAATAAGTTTCATTGTGGTTTTGCGGTGGATGTGGCTTTAATTAGGTTGCTAAGAGGTGACTGCAGCTTGCCAAACACAGTGTCACGTCTTCTACCTCCTGGAGCGACAGATGATTGTCTCCAGTTCACCTGGAGAAAGATTACAAAAACACTGGCCAGGGCTCAGCCGATCCCTTAGGGGGGAAAAAGAGAGGAGATAACACTCTTAAAGTTAAATGAGCACAGAATCTAATGTTAGATTGTTAATGAAAACAGTTGCTTTGTTTATGCGTGTAAAGATGTAAACTGTACCCGTGGGGGAACAGAAATGAAGAAACCGTTTTCAAGTGGCTCTGGAAGTGTGCCGGCTGCCTTCATAGGAAAGGAGGGGGGGTCTCATCTACACCTAGTGTGAAATCCTTTTTGGCTCAGTACACAAAGATAAAGTGCCACGGTGTTGTGAGTTCAAGTCGCCAATTTTTGTCACAAAGGGCTCTCTCTCTTGTCCATCTTTCTTTAAACAGCCATTAAAACCCTCATGAAATCAAAGCTAGCACCTTCAAAGCCCGCTGTAAGTGTTTAGTTCGGACTGCCCGGACAGGATGGGAGTCACTTCCTGGTTTTTTGTCTTGCCATCGAGTTAGTGAGGCGTGTTTCCTGCGCAAGGCGCTGCTTTTCACTTCACTACGGAGATACAGTTGCTTAGGCAGAACATGATAGATGTGTGTCTCATAATTCATTTCTCACAGTCCTTATTTGCTTCAGACATTATTGCAAATCCTTAAGCAGTCGTAATGAATTTACAATTAGCTATCAAATAAGAAGACAGCACAGTAAGGGCAAAGGAAGTACGAGGAGAAAAGGGCATTGCCTGTTGAGGTATAGATATGGCCAGGCTGTCCTAAGGCCCTGACTTCATCTATGAGGCTTACGCCGGGGATGGATCGCAGGCCTACATGCTGCAGTTGCCCAGGTAACATACAGCAATGAAGCAAGGGTATCCACAGACACCAGCAAAATTCTCTCTGCTCAGAATACAGCTCTCTCTCTCTCTCTCTCTCTCTCTCTCTCTCT